>JAUTXW010001682.1:7500-35846 GCA_030620095.1 Kuschelorhynchus macadamiae | reverse complement strand
AATCTTGCACTCTGAATGGGAAGGCCTAAAATTAGTTTTTTCTAAAATTATTGACGACCAATCATCATCGGCTGGAATTTTCGTTTCTTACCGCTGTGTATAAACATATTTTTGACATAACTGACCCCCTTTTCAACATTCTACAGAAAAAATCATTGGACATCACCTATTGTAAAAAGCAAATATTTATGGCAAGAGATCGTATCAAGTTATTGAGAAATGAGACAATGTTTAATACAATATTTGAACAAGCCCAAACAAGGATTTTTAATAATAGGGACTCAGGGCAATTGTCAAAAAGAATTAAGTTATCGGACACCATTAAAGGCGATGAGCAAAGTTCTTTACGCATTTTATTTTATGAGATAATTGACAATATTGTGACTCAAATAGAAGTTAGGTTTGCAGATATATATGTCTCAGTTATTATATTTTTCTTTAGCGGATTCCTCAAAATTCGAAGAATATAGCAAACATTTTCCGCTTGAATTTGTGACGAATGTGACCAACTTTTATAAAAATTTCTTTGACAAACAAAAATTAATTAATGAGCTTAGTGTAATAATATCTCGATGAACAATTTGCATTGCTGAGCGTCGAGGCAATTTTAAAACATTTCGTAAAAAATGAACTTCAAGAAATATTTCCTGAAAGTTACAAACTTTTTGCGTTAATTGCTACCATACCTATTACAAGTACCTCAGTGGAAAGACATTTCTCTTGTTTAAAGCGAATAAAAACGTATTCTCGCAATACAATAAAAAATGAACGTTTATCGTCACTTGCGCTAATTTCAATAGAAAAAGAGTTGTTCTGCTCCTTACAGAAGGCTGATAACTTTACGGATGTCATAATAAGTAAATTCGCCCTTTTAAAAGATAGGCGGATAAATTTAATTTATAAAACTTAGTTGTCAGCTAAGTGTGTAAGCGGCTTAACGTTTTCTTATAACGTCATTATTCTTGAAATTATTGTGGTTGTCGCCTACCCTAGCCTAAACACCACGAGCCGCCACTGAAAATCGGTCAAGTCATTTAGAAAATATGAAGGATTGAAATTTAAAATGTTTATTTACAAATTATCAGAGTAAATGATAAGGATAAATTCCTTCGACCAATTCGCTATTTTTGTCCTGTTATTTTAGATGTTTACTGCTGATTTTAGTGATTTGACATGCCACAACGATCAGGTGCGGTAGTTGCTAGATAGCTGTTCTGTAACTTGTGCGTTTAAATTTCTCAATATCATTAAATTTTTTATCAATAATTATGGTGTACTCACTTGCAGAAAAAGTGGAAATAATCGAACTTTATTTTAAAAATAATGAATGTGGCAATCGGGTTGCGCAGATATTTAATGAACGACATCCTGAAAAACACCTTTCCGGCAAAATTGTTCGCGAGTTAGTAGCAAAATTTCGCGAAACTGGATCCCTTATGAATAAAAAGAGGCAGATGGAAAATCCTGTAGTAAATGAAGCTATGGAGGTCTTTGTATTGGGCCAAGTTGCCATGGATAGTACGCTGAGTACAAGAAAATTAGCCAATGAGACCGGCGTGAATCGTACAAGTGTCCAAAGAATATTGAAAAAACACCATTTCCACCCGTATAAAATTCAGTTGGTACAAGAACTCAACGAAGACGATTTTGATCGCCGCTTGCAATTTTGTGAAACTATTAGTGAACGAGTGGCCAATAATAATAATTTTCTATTCAATGCGTGTTTTTCGGATGAGTGCACTTTCTTTTTGAACGGTGTAGTTAATCGGCATAACTGTCGGTACTGGGCTGAGAAAAACCCCAGGGTATTTCACGAGGTGCACACACAACATCCTCAGAAATTGAACGTGTGGGCTGGTATTTTTGGAAATTCTATTGTGGGTCCTTTTTTTCTTCCTGGAACTATAACAGGTGATATGTACTTAGATTTACTGGAAAATACCATCGACCCAGCCCTAACTGACATCATCGAAAATAATCCTGGATACGTTGAAGCGGAACTGATATTTCAACAAGACGGTGCACCTCCACATTACTCTCAAAATGTGCGTAATTATTTAAACACTAACTTTCCCGGGCGGTGGATAGGACGAAGGGGTGCCATTGAGTGGCCTCCCCGGTCACCCGACTTGACTCCTTTAGACTTTTTTCTATGGGGACACATAAAAAGTAAAGTGTATAGCACTCCACTTGCGTCATTAGAAGATCTGCGAACACGAATTATTGACGTTTGTCGCGAAGTGACCCCTCAAGTTCTTCAGAATGTTCGAGAACGATTTGAAGCTAATTTGTATTACTGTATGGAGGTCGACGGGCAACATTTTCAGCATTTGCTTCATTAATACGGTAAGTTTTTTTTTATTTAATTCAATTTATGCGTTTTTTGAAAAATGTATTTTTCAAATTTCAATCCTTCATATTTTCTAAATGACTTGACCGATTTTCAAAACCAAAGCGGGAATGTATAGAGAATAGAAAGCCCTTTTCATTGCGGTACCACTTGACCCCTCTTCCCATTTGAAAAAGTTTGGGGGATGACACCCCCGCTTAGAGGGTTGAAAATTTTGCGATCATTTTAAGGGCAAAAGTTGTCCCCCTCACAAACAAAATTGACGTATTTTTGGATTTTTTGAAAAAAAAATTACCCTGGCCGTTATGCCTTGCGGTACGTTTTCGATGGGCCACCCTGTATATATATATATATATATAAATATATATATATATATATATATATATATACATATAAATATATATATATATATATATATATATATATATATATATATATATATATATATATATATATATATATATATATATATATATATATATATATATAATATAATATATATATATATATATATATATATATATATATATTATATATATATATATATATATATATATATATATATATATATATATATATATATATATATATATATATATATATATATATATATATATATATATGTAGTTGATTCTTAGTCCTTCACGGATGGAAAAATACAATGTGTTTTCAATCCGGGTGATTTTAGATTTGTCGATTTTTGTCTTCCATACTCTTGGTAGTGTCGATTATTGTCTTCCATACTATTGGTAATAAATCACAAAAAATTGAGCTCAATTAGCGCATCAACAGCATCTGGAAAACACAAATAACGGCCAAGCCTAGATATAACCTTCAGCCCCGAGTGGGGGTAGTCACTAACACTCCAGTCTCTATTCTGACGCGAGACCGAAAGCGTAGATATATAGATATAGATTTCCTTGGTGGGTATCGGTGTTAAAACCGAAATACCCAAACTCTGAAACAAACAAGGCGTCACGCCATTCGACTTTGAAAGTCGACAAGGGAAATAGGTAACCAGTGGCGCCATCTGTAGGCATTATGGTGCAACTAAATCGTTTAGATGCGACTTACTTTGGAGCACAAGACGACACATCTGTGCAAAAATAAAAGAGAAACAGAAATTTCAATTTTTGTGCGGTTCTTGGTCGTAAAAAGGTATACAAACGAAATAACTGACGGTAAGGATTACTCGTTCACCATTTTGTCGAGAATCGACCAAAACATGTTTGTTTCCAGGATCGAGGGCCATCTGCTACCGTGGTATCTGCCCCGGCAAGGCTTATCAGGCAGTTTCCTTGGGGGGTATCGGTATTAAAACCGAAATACTCAATCTCTGAAACAAACAAGGCGTCATGCCATTCGACTTTGAAAGTCGACGAAAGAAATAAGCAACCAGTGGCGCCATTTCGGGTGTACATCCGTTCACTACTGTCGTTCTGAGAACAGTTTTGCTGACGTTTTGCCAAAATCGCATTTGGCATTTTCGAAGCTTTCCTTCTCGGGTCCGAATAGAGACTGAAGTGTTAGCGACTGCGAGCTTCCTATTTTATACCCCCACCCGGGGACGAAGGTTATATCTGAGCGGCCGTTGGTCATTATTTATGTTTTCCGGATGTTGCTGTTGTTGTTGCGCTAATTCCGCTTGATTTTTTGTGATTTTAGATTTATCGATTATTGTCTTCATACTGTTGGTAGTTTAAATGATTCGTTCCTTTTATTTAAATCGCCTTATTTGTCTATTTATATGCCTTCTCGGATTATTCTGGTCTTATAATGCTCCCTACACCCATCGAAATTAATTTTGTGGTCGATTTCCTGATAATGTAGGAATAGCGCCGAGGTTGTTTGTTTGTTTCTGATGTTGCCTGTTAGTTTGCCCTACGTACAGCTCTTCACAGTCCTGGCATGGAATGCTGTATACTCAGTGATTTTGTCTTTTGAGTTTGCAAGTATTTTGCCTATGTTGTATGTGGTTTGTGTAATGTTTGTATCCTAACATTGGAACCTGTGGTGGAAGATAGATCAAAATACAAGAGTTCTAACCACACTACACCACAACTTGTTACGTTCTGGACGCGCGTTTCGCTAACCAAGTTAGCATCATCAGCAGATGATATAAACTAAAGTAACTTATCCTAACCGAGACTATTTATAGCTAAATGTGGTCACACTTGGTTGCACCCGACTGCACCGTTGTCAAGTAAACAATAAAGGGGACTATGGGGAATAGGCCCTCTGTCTTTATTTAGTGTTTTCTTACCACATTTAACTATTTCTATACTCTCAAATGCATCCAATAATCTATTATTAGATACATTTTTAATCAACTTAAGATTATTTATTTCTATTCGGTGATTGTTTTCCAAAGCATGTTGGGCAACGCTTGACTTTTCTGTTCTTCCGTATCTTAAATGTGCCATGTGTTCTTTAAAACGAATGTTTATGGAGCGTTTAGTTTGCCCAACATATTTTAGATCGCAGTCATTACAGCTAATTTCATAGATGCCACTCCTCTCCCTCAAGTCGACTTTGTCTTTGGGGTTTCCAAGGAGATTTTTCAAACTATTCTCCGTTTTGTAGGCTACTCTAAAACCTACGTTTTTAAATACTTTTTCTAGACCTCTCGTATATCTGGGATCATATGGGATTACTTATGAATTTAAATCTCCTTGGAAACCCCAAAGACAAAGTTGACTTGAGGGAGAGGAGTGGCATCTATGAAATTAGCTGTAATGACTGCGATCTAAAATATGTTGGGCAAACTAAACGCTCCATAAACATTCGTTTTAAAGGCACATGGCACATTTAAGATACGGAAGAACAGACAAGTCAAGCGTTGCCCAACATGCTTTGGAAAACAATCACCGAATAGGAATAAATAATCTTAAGTTGATTAAAAATGTATCTAATAGTAGATTATTGGATGCATTTGAGAGTATAGAAATAGTTAAATGTGGTAAGAAAGCACTACATAAAGACAGAGGGCCTATTCCCTATAGCCCCCTCTATTGTTTACTTGACAACGGTGCAGTCGGGTGCAACCAAGTGTGACCACATTTACCTATAAATAGCCTCGGTTAGGATAAGTTACTTTAGTTTATATCATCTGCTGATGATGCTAACTTGGTCAGCGAAACGCGCGTCGAGAACGTAACAAGTTGTGGTGTAGTGTGGTTAGAACTCTTGTATTTTGATCTAATGTTTGTATGTTGTGTTTTCTAAGAATTCTTCCAATTCTGTCTGTTGTGCAATTTACATTTGTTAAGATTACTTGTTGGCTTATCGCTTATTCACACGGATCTAGATATTAAAGTGTTGGCCACAGCTTGAATTTGTGTTGAGTGATGATGTGATCTTGCATTTAAATCTCTGTCGGTATGTGTTGGTTTCCAGAACACAGTGTATTCGAAATGTCCTTTATTCAGTTTTGTGATCAGAACATCTAAAAATGGAAGTTTGTTGTTTTCCTTAACTCTAGGGTAAATTGTATTCTGGGATGTATTGAATTTAAGAAAGTCTTCGAGCTCTGTATGACCATGTTGCCATATAATAAATATATCATCCACATAACGAATCCATACCTTGAGTTTTAAACTTGCTTTCTCAAGAGCTTCTTTCTCGAAATATATCATAAATAAATTTGCAACTACTGGTGATAGCGAGGACCCCATTGGAGCACCATCTGTTTTTTTATACATTTGCTCGTTAAATGAGAAATAAATATTGTTAAGACAATGCTCCGAGAGTTGTATTATATGTGCCTGGAAATCTTTGTTCACAGCAATCTTGTCCAATGCTTCGTCGATGGGAATACTAGGATACAAAGGCTTGACATCTAGGCTATGATACCGTCTTTTTCAAGAACGATATCCCGTATAATTTCACTGAAATGCTCCGGGTTTTTAACAAATGATTCAGCTTTTTCGACAGCTGGTTGCATAATTTAAGTAAGATGTTTTTTCAGTTTTTGTAGCGGTGAATTAACAGCACTAACTATAGGTCCGATGGGCGCCCCTGGTTTGTGAATTTTTGGTTAACCATGGAGTTTAGCACATCTGCTCGACTTTTCCCGTGGTATGATTTTTTGTTGTATTTCGGGGTTTATTGATGAGCTTTTTTTATTTTATTTTTAGTGGTTTTCTTTACGTATGCAGTCTGGTTTCTTGAAACAGGCTCATAACAATTGTCTTGTAAGATATATCCTGCGTTTTTTGTATGTAGTCTTGGGTATTCATAACTACGGTTGCGTTTCCTTTATCTGGTGGAAGGATTGTGATGTTTTTATTCTTTCGAATCTTTGTTAGGGCCCTATATATATATATATATATATATATATATATATATATATTATATTTATATATATATATATATATATATATATATATATTTATAATATATATATATATATATATATATATATATATATATATACATATATATTTATAAATATATATATATATATATAATATTTATATATACTGTGTATTGTAAGTAGTGGAATTTTGCATAAGGAAAGTTGTGGGTAAAGGCGAATTTACCGATGTTTTATAAAACGCAATACTTACGTTAATCGTAGATAAACATTTTTCGAAAACAGGATAAAAACTCTCATAATTTAATAAAAAATATTGCTGAGAGGAGTACAAAAGGCCATTATTTTAATTTCTTAAATCAATGTCGATGTTAAACCGTGTAATATTACCTCTACGAGTATAGTATCTGTAGGCATTTTTTTTATTTTACTAATATTTCGTTGTTATTTTTTATTTATTATGTATATTTACTTGCTCTCGACTACGGTTATCAGAGGGTATATTTAGTGCGTTTCAGAGCACTTACACTATACAATGGTAAATAAATTTTCTATTTACGTTTTCCATGCCGTAGACCCTATTTATTTTAAATTAATTAGAACCTTTTTTGTTGCCATTTATATCAAGAGCTATTGAAATGCGTTTTTAATTATAGATATATTTACAATATTTAATATTACAGGATTTTTCGAACCGTTCGTCAATACACAAACATACAAAATTCTCTTTTGCTTTTTGTTTGGGTCGATCCATTTTTAAATGTGCTTGAATATTACATATTTTACGCATTAACAAACGAAATTTGATGTTTTGCTTTAATTTTCATTATTTTTTCTGCTTTGTATAATTGATATTTTGATATGACATTTTCGAATTATAGTGTATATACATCTATAATTTATCTGTTTATTATAGTTTAAATGTGTTTTGCTTTTATTTTCATTACTTAATAGGTTTAGTTTTTGTTCTTTTAGATAGTAGTTATTTTCATACACTAATTTAAGATTAAAGAGGATATATATTTTATTTGCTTAAAAGTGATAGGAAAATCCTATAAATTAGAAAATTCCTTAAACACATGATTTAAGTGAACTCATTAAAAATAATTTAAAGGATACGAAGTTAGAAATTAGGGTTTAGAGCGTAATGCAACCAATAAATTTCGCAAGCCCTTCCGTAATCATATTTTTCTTTCCAGCACGGTCTTAAATTCACCTAATAAAAAACAAAATATGTGCACATGGCTTTTTTACATCCCTTTCATGATTCGTTTTGTTATAAACACAATAGAATATCACAAAAGCTTGTAGACGCTCCTGGAAATGAGTTTTATGTAAATAAGTACTGTGAGAGTATTTCCACAGTTTTTCTAACTGGCTGCTGACATCGGTTTTTCTCGCCGCCGCCTGTGTAATTTGGAGGACATTTTGATGGTATTTTTTTGGATGGATGGTATTTGGCAAAACTGCGAATGCGGAGATTTTGTAATTTTGAGATTTATGCATACGCAGGATGCCCCAGACTCAGTGGCCTATTAGAAGTATGAACATTTAGCTTTAGCCACAGATGATCATAAACTCTCTTTATAAAATATTTGAAATTGTACGGTGTTGCCACTTCTACGTTAAACCGTTGGCAATATCCGTCTTCTAATGGAGACACCCTCTATATTGTTATATATTTTAAAACTATTTTTTGGGTTTTTCGCCTTAAACAAAATTTGAAATTAAAAGAAATTATTTAACTGATAAAATCAATAGGCAGTCTTAACTTCTGGGTCCACTATGAAGGTACCCGAGGAACGACACTGAAAAATGTTTGTTTCCTGGACGGTTCGGGGGAAAGTCTACCTCCGTCTTTAGCAAATCTACAAATAAAAACTAAAACGCAGAATATTTCTTATGTTTAGTATCAGAAATATAACCAGAATGGCTAATCTCTGACAAAATGTCAATGAATGTCAATTTCGAAGGTGTTATTTTTAATTGTTATAATAAGGTGGGAAATATGTGTACCTAGACTATGTTCGTTTTAATTTATTGTATTTTGAGGTGTTTTTTTTTCCTTCAGTATTTACTAAATATAACCATGTGTTATTAAAACTAACGGAACAAGATGCTACACAATTATCTTTATTTAATAATATTAAGGCACTTTCTTTTATTTTACGTTTTTTGGAACATGGTTCTTTAGCTAAAATACTAGAAGCATTCCAATTAATTTTATGATTGTTATCTAGTGCATGTTGGCAAATATTGGATTTTTGAAATTTCCTGTTTTTTACGTATGTTTGGTGTTCTTTAATTCTTTTGGCTAATGGCCTAGAGGTTTCACCTATGTAAAATTTATGGCATTGACACGGAATTTTATAATAACATTTTTTTGTATTTTCTTATTCATTGTTAGGTTTTGTTTTTGTAAGTTTGCTTCTAAGTGTATTTTGTGTTTTAAAGATCGTTCTGATGTTAAAACGTTTACCTATTTGTTTTATTTTATCTGATAAGTTGTAAAAAGTTTATATGATAGAGCAAAAATCGAAACTTTATTATATATATACATATATATATATATATATATATATATATATATATATATATATATATATATATATATATATATATATATACATATATACATATATACATATATTTATTTATATGTATATATATATATATATATACATATATATATATATATATATATATATATATATATATATATATATATATATATATATATATATATATATATATATATATATATATATATATATATATATATATATATATATATATATATATATATATATATATATATACATATGTTATATCCGCTGATAGCCACGTGCAGGTGATGACCTTCGGTCACACGGTATCGAGCACAGGAAATTGCGACACCTCCGAGAATGCCGAGCCAGCAACCAGCCGTTGCAGTTCGCACGGATAGAAGACGCTGCATCAGCATTCAAATTAATATAAATTGTTCTGAATTGTAAATAAATAGTTAGTTGGCATTTTAGGCTGTTAGAATGTTAGTTTAATTTTTGAAATTATAAAGTAGTGTTTTTAAGTATTAATAAAATATTTTTTTAAAAAGTGAAATTTGGAAAAGTGAATATAACAATTGGCGTAGTCGCGGTAGGATCTGTCTAACGCTGTCAGAACAAGAGTGTTTTCTAACTGGTAGCGGCAGATTCCAATCTCTAAACAGAAGAAGGACGAATCGCTCTCACTTGGCAAAACTACGGAAGGAACACCCGGTGAAGCCCCTGGTAGTCTACGCTAAGAACCTGCTGTAAGTTAATGAATCATCTCGTTATTGTTTATTTTATTGTGGTATTTACTTATTGAAACTGTTCGATTTTCCAAATATTTTTCCCGATATTTCTTATTGATTTTAAGAATTTGAATATCAAGAATTAAATATTCTTCACTCGATTTTTCACTATTAAATAAGTTACAGAACCTTTGTAATTTTTCAAAATGCCTGATTCAACTCAAAATAATGTTAGTCAAGTAGAAGTAGAGCCTTATAAATTATCAGAAATATTTTCCTTAATCCCCGAATTTGAAGGTGATCAGATCTTTTTAGGAACGTTTTTAAATGCGTGTGATTGTGCATACAATATGGCTACTACAAGTCAAAAAACTCTATTAGCTATTCATATAAAAAACAAACTTAGAGGTAGAGCTGCACAGCTCGTTAGTTCTAGAAATCCAGGTTCGTACCTAGAAATAAAACAATTACTTAATCTACATTTTGGAGATTTTCGCTCGATTTATCTTCCCTGATACAAGATTTACAACGACTTAAGCAATTATCCAATGAATCCCCACTCACTTTCTTTAACGGCCTCCAGGTATTAAATGCTAAAATGCATGCAAATATCCAAAAAGCAACTAACCTTACAACTGACCAAAAAACAGCTCAAAGTACTCTTATAGAAACTGTGGCCGGGACGGCAAAATTTTCAAAATAATTTTAATTCAGGTTTTTAAAGACCGTATCAACACCAAACCCAAAACAGCCCTCAGCAGTCTAGTAGTTATTCCCAAAATCAATCTAGACCACAACAAGCAAGCGGTTTCTCGCAAAATCAGCAGAGGCCCCAACAATTTAATAATCCACCACAATATCGCCCTCCGATAATTAATAAAAATTCTAATTTCCGTCCTAATCAACAAAGGACATATCATGTAAACGCTAGCGACTATTCGCAAGGTCAAGCTTCTAATCCTATTGAAACATCATATAATGATTATGAATACCAAAATTTTGACTACCCACAAAACTACCCCAACCAAGATTACGATTATGATCAGTGTCCAATAGAGCCGATAAGCCATACAAATTACCAGGATTTTCTTTCTCTCCCAGTGAACCCTCAGCCCCCGGACCAAAACTACCCAGAAGTAGATCCCCTAGTAGAAATCCAAACTCAAATCGAAACAATGAACTTGGACGACATGAACCCCGATCTGAACTTCCCCGAACAGACATTTCTTTAAGCCCCTTTCTCACAGTAAATTCTAAAAACTTATATTACATCAAAGATGCCACTGAAAACTATAAGTTACTTATAGATTCCGGAGCTGGAATTTCTATTTTTAAGGAAAGTACTGTTCAGAATTTTCGAAATAGATCACCAGAGAACGTGACCATCCAAGGCATTACTAATCAAAAACTTTCAATCAACGAATCAACCCTTGTCCCTTTCGCTCCTAATGACCCTCATAAGGTCTATATTTTTAATTTAGACATCGATTTCGATGGTATTTTGGGCTTAGATTTCTTAGAACATTACGAATGTGTGATAGACTTAAAATCAAAGCAATTAGTTACCAATTTTAAAACTATTCCTTTATTTAAAGTAGATGGTGAACAAAAAATCGAAAATCTTACGTTAAATAATAATTGCAACAAAATTTCAATAGAAGCCCGAACGGAACGAATTTTTAAATTAAAATGTGATCTCGTTAACACTGATGCCTTGTTAGTTGCGCAAGAAAAAGACAAAGTTAGGCTCCCACATGCTTTAGTGCGAGTTAACGAACACGGTGAATTTTTCACTTCGATTGTAAATACAAACGTTATTCCAAAAAATATTGATTTCTCCGATATAACCTTAGACCCGATTAACGACACCTCTGAACCTGTCTATAATATAACCGAACCAAATTTAAAAGAATGTCAACACGACAGAGTCTCACAAATACAAAATTTATTAAGAACCGAGCATTTAAATGAGGAAGAGAAAGAACTTGTGCCAAATGTTTGTTTAGATTTCTCTGATATTTTTTACCTTGAAGGGGACGCCCTTTCTTTCACGAATGAAATAAAACACTCAATAGAAACAAACAACGCTCGTCCTGTTTTTACTAAATCGTACAGATACCCACAAATACATAAGGACGAAGTAAAAAATCAAGTTAACAAAATGTTAGGCGAAGGTATCATAAGTCCGTCTATCTCACCCTGGTCTTCACCAGTCTGGGTTGTCCCAAAGAAGCTCGACGCTTCGGGAAAGCAAAAATGGCGCGTAGTTATAGACTACCGCAAGCTTAATGAGCTTACTGTGGACGATAAGTATCCTTTACCGAACATATCTGACCTCCTCGACCAGCTAGGGAAGTGTGAATATTTTACCACCCTAGATCTTGCCTCCGGATTCCACCAAATTGAAATCGACCCTAAGGACATCCCAAAGACTGCTTTTTCAGTAGAAAATGGTCACTACGAATTTATTCGTATGCCCTTCGGCCTTAAAAATGCACCGTCCACCTTTCAAAGGGTTATGGACAACATTCTCCTTGGCATTCAGAATGAGCGTTGTCTAGTATACATGGACGATATAATTATATACTCTCCCACAATCCACGAACACATTTCTCGCATAACAGAAGTATTCAAACGTTTAAGAAAAGCCAATCTAAAAATTCAGCCCGATAAATGCGAATTTCTCAGAAAAGAAGTCGCCTACCTTGGACATCTTATAACCCAAAATGGTGTTAAACCAAACTCATCAAAAGTAGATTGTATCGTCAATTTTCCCGAACCAAAAAATTCTAAAGGCATTCAGTCATTTTTGAGACTGGCCGGCTATTATCGACGGTTTATTCCCAATTTTTCAAAAATCTCAAAACCATTAACCAAACTTCTTAAAAAGGACACTCCTTTCTCATTCGACCCTGAATGCAAATCAAGTTTCGAAGAACTGAAAAAAGCCCTTATCTCTAACCCAATTTTGATATACCCAAATTTTCAAGAACAATTCTTACTAACCACGGACGCAAGCGCGTTTGCCATTGGCGCTGTTCTATCGCAAGGACCAATAGGCAAAGACTTCCCTATTGCGTATGCGTCTAGAACCTTATGTAGTGCGGAAACAAAATATTCGACAATAGAACGCGAATTACTTGCAATCGTTTGGGCCGTAAAGCACTTTCGCCCCTACCTTTTTGGGAGAAAATTCATTCTCATTACGGACCATCGGCCCTTGACGTGGTTGTTCTCGATAAAAGACCCAGGAAGCAGATTAGTTCGTTGGCGTCTTAAGCTCGAAGAGTATGATTATAAAATCCCCCGGGAAAATTAATAAAAATGCCGACGCGCTATCTCGGATTAAAATTAACCATTTCCAAGAATGCGCAAAACTCCAGTCTAAACTTCAAATATTTGCCTCTAACAAAGACGACGTACGAAACAGACCGTCAACTAGCAAAGAAACATTCCAATCAGACAACGAAAATGGAGACGAACCAGACACAGAACAACTAACAGAGGAATATAATCGTTTTGTCCACCTCTATAAAACTAAATCCATTATAGATTATTCCAAAATAGAATCATCAAACTCCCAACTTTTAGACAAGTGTCATAAAAATATCATTACCTTCTTTCGTCGAGCAAAATTAGAGGACATCCACCTTAAAATCATCGAAGATATTTTTGAGGAAAACTTTCACTTTGTAAATAACAAAATAAACATTGTGTCCAGCAAAACCGTGAAAGATCGGAAATATTTTATAATTCCTCTGCCATCTGACAACGACATCGTAGCCCAATACCTCTTTTATGCCCTATTTACTGGCAAAGACAATTTTGACGCAAAACATCCGTATTGTGTCGAAAATAACTTAGAACTCCCAATTTTGGAAATGCTTTCATTTATCCTTTCCGACCTAGACGTTAAGTTCAAAATATGCCAAAATATTGTAAAAACACCTGATGAGGATCAAATCCCCATTATCCTAGACCACTATCATTCCGGAAAAAACAACCTTCACCGCGGAATAAATGAAACTATTAAAAGGATAAAGGAAAAATATAATTGGCCCGGATTAACGAAAGATGTCGAAAATTTAATCAAAAAGTGCGAACACCCCTCGTAATTACCGAAACCCCGAAAACACCATTCGAGGATTAACATCGATCTTTTTGAATATCCTGTTAGTAATTACGCTCTCACTATTAGGGATGAACTGACCAAGTTCACACAAGCTTATCCCATTTCCGATAAAAAAGCCTCGACAGTCGTGAGCACACTCCTACTATTATTCCAACATTTCGGCACCCCCTTAAGGATACATTGTGACCATGGCCGTGAATTCGACAACGCTTTAATGAAGGATCTTTGCGGACTCTATGACGTAAAATTCACATTTTCTAGCGTCAGTCATCCACAGTCAAATGGATCTCTTGAGCGATTTCACGTGACCGAAATGATCCGAGTACATAAAGCTGAAAACCCAAACGAACACCCATTCAATATTCTCCCTTACGCCATTATTTGCTACAATAATACCAAAAATAAGACACATGGTTTTACACCGTATGAGCTCATCTTCGGCCATACATCTAGTCGTCCACCCGAGACCCTTTATAATCAAGAACAACTGATTACAAAATGTCAGAGACCTTAACAACAGAATGGAACATTACTATAAAGTCGCACGGACAAGAACAAACGCACAAAAAGAAAAATCTAAAATACGATTTGACAACGCAGTTAAATGAAACATCACCGAATATAAAATTGAAGACAAAGTCTACGTGAAAGAATCCCAAATAGTCACTAAAGCTAACAACAAATTTAACGGACCTTTCGAAATAACCGAAATCTTCGGAACTTCCGCCACAGTCAAAAATTTATCTACGAACCAATACTCTAAAATAAATTTTGATAGACTAAAACCTTTCTATGACTAGTCTATTCTTTTCAGACTCTTCGGGATACTGTCAGCCGTGACATCCCAGTTTACCATTACTCCAATGAACAATACCGTAGGACTGTTTTTCCATGAAGAAAGTATCATCAAAATATCAAACGAAAAATGGACGCTTCTGGTCTATAAAGAATTGAAACCCTTAAAAGAAGCCATCTCACACAACGACAAAATTCTCTCCGAACTAATAGACACATATGAAATACCTGAACCTAGAATTTTAGCCTCTAAAGTAGACGTACAAACACACATTAGTCTTCTAAAACAACTCGCCAACGCCGTTAATCAAAAATACAGAGAAATAATCGCGGACACTAAACCTTACGAATTTAGGACAAAACGCGGTATATTCAATGGCATTGGTACTGTATGGAAATCGATTACAGGTAATCTAGACGCTTCGGACGGAGAATACTTCAACGATTGCATAGAAAAAGTAACACGGGACGAACATCAAATCGAAAACCTCTTAAAAACCAAATTTCCGTTACCACATCTATAATTAAAACTTTTAATACTACCATTCGCAAACTACAAATAGACGAGGAAACTTTTAACAATAATATCAAAGATATTCAAAATTCAATCAACAATATATCAAGCGCGATCGATTTTTATGAAGGGCAGATAAAGACTATTAGTTTATGTGAATCGCTAATGGAAAGCTATGTATTTTTAGAAGATTATCTCAATGACATCTTGGATGCAATAACGTTCGCACGTTTAAAAATACTCCATAGCTCAATTATAACCCCACAAGATATGATCACCTCGTTGCAAGAAATCTCTAGATCTTTAATAAAAAAAAAACTTACCGTTACCTACTTATTCATCAAATGTAGCAGAATATCTCGATATAATTGAATTAGAAGCATACCAATCTGATCAAAAAATTATTTTTGTACTAAAAATCCCACTAACCGAACCTGAAACCTATACCCTTTATCACTTGTACCCTATCCCGATCTTGGACAATCGAACAGGCTTCCACCACATATTACCAACCACTAAAAAATACATTGCGCGTGATGATGATTCATTATTGTACGTATCATTCCGAAACTTGGACAATTGCAAACAGCTGAAGAGCAATACAAAGATCTGCTCTGATGTCCTGCCGTATCCAATCGATAGCGACTCCATCTGCGAGGCCCAGCTACTGAAACAACAGACACGACTACCAGCAACTTGCCAGACTTCTGTGTTGCTAGCCAAGGAATACAACGTGCAGGAACTCAACCAAAACTATTGGCTGATAACAGTTTCTGATCCCTTGCCAGTCACAGTGAAATGCGGAAGCAAAAACATCGTCACCAACGTAATCAACATGAACTCATTACTATTTATATTTATATTTATCTCTAACCCAATTTTGATATACCCAAATTTTCAAGAACAATTCTTACTAACCACGGACGCAAGCGCGTTTGCCATTGGCGCTGTTCTATCGCAAGGACCAATAGGCAAAGACTTCCCTATTGCGTATGCGTCTAGAACCTTATGTAGTGCGGAAACAAAATATTCGACAATAGAACGCGAATTACTTGCAATCGTTTGGGCCGTAAAGCACTTTCGCCCCTACCTTTTTGGGAGAAAATTCATTCTCATTACGGACCATCGACCCTTGACGTGGTTGTTCTCGATAAAAGACCCAGGAAGCAGATTAGGGGGAAACCCGGGAAAATTAATAAAAATGCCGACGCGCTATCTCGGATTAAAATTAACCATTTCCAAGAATGCGCAAAACTCCAGTCTAAACTTCAAATATTTGCCTCTAACAAAGACGACGTACGAAACAGACCGTCAACTAGCAAAGAAACATTCCAATCAGACAACGAAAATGGAGACGAACCAGACACAGAACAACTAACAGAGGAATATAATCGTTTTGTCCACCTCTATAAAACTAAATCCATTATAGATTATTCCAAAATAGAATCATCAAACTCCCAACTTTTAGACAAGTGTCATAAAAATATCATTACCTTCTTTCGTCGAGCAAAATTAGAGGACATCCACCTTAAAATCATCGAAGATATTTTTGAGGAAAACTTTCACTTTGTAAATAACAAAATAAACATTGTGTCCAGCAAAACCGTGAAAGATCGGAAATATTTTATAATTCCTCTGCCATCTGACAACGACATCGTAGCCCAATACCTCTTTTATGCCCTATTTACTGGCAAAGACAATTTTGACGCAAAACATCCGTATTGTGTCGAAAATAACTTAGAACTCCCAATTTTGGAAATGCTTTCATTTATCCTTTCCGACCTAGACGTTAAGTTCAAAATATGCCAAAATATTGTAAAAACACCTGATGAGGATCAAATCCCCATTATCCTAGACCACTATCATTCCGGAAAAAACAACCTTCACCGCGGAATAAATGAAACTATTAAAAGGATAAAGGAAAAATATAATTGGCCCGGATTAACGAAAGATGTCGAAAATTTAATCAAAAAGTAAAATTTTGTGCGAACACCCCTCGTAATTACCGAAACCCCGAAAACACCATTCGAGGATTAACATCGATCTTTTTGAATATCCTGTTAGTAATTACGCTCTCACTATTAGGGATGAACTGACCAAGTTCACACAAGCTTATCCCATTTCCGATAAAAAAGCCTCGACAGTCGTGAGCACACTCCTACTATTATTCCAACATTTCGGCACCCCCTTAAGGATACATTGTGACCATGGCCGTGAATTCGACAACGCTTTAATGAAGGATCTTTGCGGACTCTATGACGTAAAATTCACATTTTCTAGCGTCAGTCATCCACAGTCAAATGGATCTCTTGAGCGATTTCACGTGACCGAAATGATCCGAGTACATAAAGCTGAAAACCCAAACGAACACCCATTCAATATTCTCCCTTACGCCATTATTTGCTACAATAATACCAAAAATAAGACACATGGTTTTACACCGTATGAGCTCATCTTCGGCCATACATCTAGTCGTCCACCCGAGACCCTTTATAATCAAGAACAACTGATTACAAAATATGTCAGAGACCTTAACAACAGAATGGAACATTACTATAAAGTCGCACGGACAAGAACAAACGCACAAAAAGAAAAATCTAAAATACGATTTGACAACGCAGTTAAATGAAACACCACCGAATATAAAATTGAAGACAAAGTCTACGTGAAAGAATCCCAAATAGTCACTAAAGCTAACAACAAATTTAACGGACCTTTCGAAATAACCGAAATCTTCGGAAATTCCGCCACAGTCAAAAATTTATCTACGAACCAATATTCTAAAATAAATTTTGATAGACTAAAACCTTTCTATGACTAGTCTATTCTTTTCAGACTCTTCGGGATACTGTCAGCCGTGACATCCCAGTTTACCATTACTCCAATGAACAATACCGTAGGACTGTTTTTCCATGAAGAAAGTATCATCAAAATATCAAACGAAAAATGGACGCTTCTGGTCTATAAAGAATTGAAACCCTTAAAAGAAGCCATCTCACACAACGACAAAATTCTCTCCGAACTAATAGACACATATGAAATACCTGAACCTAGAATTTTAGCCTCTAAAGTAGACGTACAAACACACATTAGTCTTCTAAAACAACTCGCCAACGCCGTTAATCAAAAATACAGAGAAATAATCGCGGACACTAAACCTTACGAATTTAGGACAAAACGCGGTATATTCAATGGCATTGGTACTGTATGGAAATCGATTACAGGTAATCTAGACGCTTCGGACGGAGAATACTTCAACGATTGCATAGAAAAAGTAACACGGGACGAACATCAAATCGAAAACCTCTTAAAGAACCAAATTTCCGTTACCACATCTGTAATTAAAACTTTTAATACTACCATTCGCAAACTACAAATAGACGAGGAAACTTTGGACAATAATATCAAAGATATTCAAAATTCAATCAACAATATATCAAGCGCGATCGATTTTTATGAAGGGCAGATAAAGACTATTAGTTTATGTGAATCGCTAATGGAAAGCTATGTATTTTTAGAAGATTATCTCAATGACATCTTGGATGCAATAACGTTCGCACGTTTAAAAATACTCCATAGCTCAATTATAACCCCACAAGATATGATCACCTCGTTGCAAGAAATCTCTAGATCTTTAATAAAAAAAAAACTTACCGTTACCTACTTATTCATCAAATGTAGCAGAATATCTCGATATAATTGAATTAGAAGCATACCAATCTGATCAAAAAATTATTTTTGTACTAAAAATCCCACTAACCGAACCTGAAACCTATACCCTTTATCACTTGTACCCTATCCCGATCTTGGACAATCGAACAGGCTTCCACCACATATTACCAACCACTAAAAAATACATTGCGCGTGATGATGATTCATTATTGTACGTATCATTCCGAAACTTGGACAATTGCAAACAGCTGAAGAGCAATACAAAGATCTGCTCTGATGTCCTGCCGTATCCAATCGATAGCGACTCCATCTGCGAGGCCCAGCTACTGAAACAACAGACACGACTACCAGCAACTTGCCAGACTTCTGTGTTGCTAGCCAAGGAATACAACGTGCAGGAACTCAACCAAAACTATTGGCTGATAACAGTTTCTGATCCCTTGCCAGTCACAGTGAAATGCGGAAGCAAAAACATCGTCACCAACGTAATCAACATGAACTCATTACTAAAATTACAACCGGAATGCAATGCCTTCATTGGAAGCACAAGGGTGCACGCCAAATACCCCATTGACAAATACAAAACTGTCACATACCAAAATCACCCGCTAAAAATACCCTTCGAATGCTGCATTCATCTTCCCAAAAAGTCTCAGATCCTAGATCTGAAACCTCTCAAACTCAATAAACTTGATATTGAGGATCTAAATATTGCCCAACACAAACTCAATCAGTATTCTGACGAACTAAACAATCTCATCAATGAACCCTTTGTGACCAAACATGTTCATTGGTTCACAATTTTCACTATTACCCTTATTGTTGCACTTGTAACTCTATACATCCTCTGCAAATGTCGACGTAAAAGACACCCCAGGATTGGTATAGCAATTACAAACGACGATAATCCACCAGCACCTCCAGTTCCCAAGTCCAGAGACGCTGTCCATCAAAGAATAAGGAACTTGATGCCCAAAAGAAGACCAAGTGCCCATCCCGATGAGACCATAGAAGAAGCAGTAGAACTTCAATTCCACCAAGGCTTGTAAAAGTCGCTGCAAGGCAACAACTTTTTTTTTATAGGGGGAGTTGTTATATCCGCTGATAGCCACGTGCAGGTGATGACCTTCGGTCACACGGTATCGAGCACAGGAAATTGCGACACCTCCGAGAATGCCGAGCCAGCAACCAGCCGTTGCAGTTCGCACGGATAGAAGACGCTGCATCAGCATTCAAATTAATATAAATTGTTCTAAATTGTAAATAAATAGTTAGTTGACATTTTAGGCTGTTAGAATGTTAGTTTAATTTTTGAAATTATAAAGTAGTGTTTTTAAGTATTAATAAAATATTTTTTTAAAAAGTGAAATTTGGAAAAGTGAATATAACATATATATAATATTTATAAATATATATATATATATATATATATATATATATATATATATATATATTTATAAATTAATCTAAAATAAACCACTTCATACATAAAACCCTGTACATTTCAGTAATAGCATAAACCCAAACTCGGTACAGCAATAAAAATGTAAGTAAAAAAAAGGAAAAATTGTCTCGTTTTTATCTACCAAATTCCAGACGTGTCGAAACTATTACAATCTCAAAACATTCGTAAAACTGACATATTTCCAAGGTACGTACTCTGAATAATATTAATTTTGGTTTAAATGTATTTTTGTTTTCATGATCGTAGTTTGTTTTAAATGTAATGTTTTTTGAGTGATGTTTTTTCAATAATGTTTCAATCATTTGAAAATTTAAATACTAACTATATATGTTTTTATTGTAGAAAATAAATATCTTGAGAAAGCTTAATATAATGAGCGAAACGTATTGAATTTATCTTTTATATATATATATATATATATATATATATATATATATATATATATATATATACAGGGTGGCCCATCGAAAACGTACCGCAAGGCATAACGGCCAGGGTAATTTTTTTTTCAAAAAATCCAAAAACACGTCAATTTTGTTTGTGAGGGGGACAACTTTTGCCCTTAAAATGATCGCAAAATTTTCAACCCTCTAAGCGGGGGTGTCATCTCCCAAACTTTTTCAAATGGGAAGAGGGGTCAAGTGGTACCGCAATGAAAAGGGCTTTCTATTCTCTATACATTCCCGCTTTGGTTTTGAAAATCGGTCAAGTCATTTGGAAAATATGAAGGATTGAAATTTGAAAAATACATTTTTCAAAAAACGCATAAATTGAATTAAATAAAAAAAAACTTACCGTATTAATGAAGAAATGCTGAAAATGTTGCCCGTCGACCTCCATACAGTAATACAAATTAGCTTCAAATCGTTCTCGAACATTCTGAAGAACTTGAGGGGTCACTTCGCGACAAACGTCAATAATTCGTGTTCGCAGATCTTCAAATGAGGCAAGTGGAGTGCTATACACTTTACTTTTTATGTGTCCCCATAGAAAAAAGTCTAAAGGAGTCAAGTCGGGTGACCGGGGAGGCCACTCAATGGCACCCCTTCGTCCTATCCACCGCCCGGGAAAGTTAGTGTTTAAATAATTACGCACATTTTGAGAGTAATGTGGAGGTGCACCGTCTTGTTGAAATATCAGTTCCGCTTCAACGTATCCAGGATTATTTTCGATGATGTCAGTTAGGGCTGGGATGTATGGTATTTTCCAGTAAATCTAAGTACATATCACCTGTTAGAGTTCCAGGAAGAAAAAAAGGACCCACAATAGAATTTCCAAAAATACCAGCCCACACGTTCAATTTCTGAGGATGTTGTGTGTGCACCTCGTGAAATACCCTGGGGTTGTTCTCAGCCCAGTACCGACAGTTATGCCGATTAACTACACCGTTCAAAAAGAAAGTGCACTCATCCGAAAAACACACATTGAATAGAAAATTATTATTATTGGCCACTCGTTCACTAATAGTTTCACAAAATTGCAAGCGGCGATCAAAATCGTCTTCGTTGAGTTCTTGTACCAACTGAATTTTATACGGGTGGAAATGGTGTTTTTTCAATATTCTTTGGACACTTGTACGATTCACGCCGGTCTCATTGGCTAATTTTCTTGTACTCAGCGTACTATCCATGGCAACTTGGCCCAATACAAAGACCTCCATAGCTTCATTTACTACAGGATTTTCCATCTGCCTCTTTTTATTCATAAGGGATCCAGTTTCGCGAAATTTTGCTACTAACTCGCGAACAATTTTGCCGGAAAGGTGTTTTTCAGGATGTCGTTCATTAAATATCTGCGCAACCCGATTGCCACATTCATTATTTTTAAAATAAAGTTCGATTATTTCCACTTTTTCTGCAAGTGAGTACACCATAATTATTGATAAAAAATTTAATGATATTGAGAAATTTAAACGCACAAGTTACAGAACAGCTATCTAGCAACTACCGCACCTGATCGTTGTGGCATGTCAAATCACTAAAATCAGCAGTAAACATCTAAAATAACAGGACAAAAATAGCGAATTGGTCGAAGGAATTTATCCTTATCATTTACTCTGATAATTTGTAAATAAACATTTTAAATTTCAATCCTTCATATGTATTTTCTAAATGACTTGACCGATTTTCAGTGGCGGCTCGTGGTGTTTAGGCTAGGGTAGGCGACAACCACAATAATTTCAAGAATAATGACGTTATAAGAAAACGTTAAGCCGCGTACACACTTAGCTGACAACTAAGTTTTATAAATTAAATTTATCCGCCTATCTTTTAAAAGGGCGAATTTACTTATTAAGACATCCGTAAAGTTATCAGCCTTCTGTAAGGAGCAGAACAACTCTTTTTCTATTGAAATTAGCGCAAGTGACGATAAACGTTCATTTTTTATTGTATTGCGAGAATACGTTTTTATTCGCTTTAAACAAGAGAAATGTCTTTCCACTGAGGTACTTGTAATAGGTATGATAGCAATTAACGCAAAAAGTTTGTAACTTTCAGGAAATATTTCTTGAAGTTCATTTTTTACGAAATGTTTTAAAATTGCCTTGTCGCTCAGCAATGCAAATTGTTCATCGAGATATATTACACTAAGCTCATTAATTAATTTTTGTTTGTCAAAGAAATTTTCATAAAAGTTGGTCACATTCGTCACAAATTCAAGCGGAAAATTTTTGCTATATTCTTCGAATTTTGAGGAATCCGCTAAAGAAAAATATAATAACTGAGACATATCTGCAAACCTAACTTCTATTTGAGTCACAATATTGTCAATTATCTCATAAAATAAAATGCGTAAAGAACTTTGCTCATCGCCTTTAATGGTGTCCGATAACTTAATTCTTTTTGACAATTGCCCTGAGTCCCTATTATTAAAAATCCTTGTTTGGGCTTGTTCAAATATTGTATTAAACATTGTCTCATTTCTCAATAACTTGATACGATCTCTTGCCATAAATATTTGCTATTTACAATAGGTGATGTCCAATGATTTTTTCTGTAGAATGTTTAAAAAGGGGTCAGTTATGTCAAAAATATGTTTATATACAGCGGTAAGAAACGAAAATTCTAAATCGTTCATAAATTTAAGATATCCCTTGGCCCCGTTTATTGACTCAGCCGATGATGATTGGTCGTCAATAATTTTAGAAAAAACTAATTTTAGGCCTTCCCATTCAGAGTGCAAGATTTGAATGATTTTAGAACGGGAAGCCCACCTGGTGTCTGAACTGGAAGAAATCCTCTTTCCTATCGTCGAATCTAAAGTAAATGTCCGTTTTGCAGACTGATAAAAAAATCCGGGAATCGAGGACGCACTTGCGAAAAAAATTCGGCAATTTTTTATATTTTTTGAACCAGTTTGTAAAACCAAATTCAATCTGTGTGCACTACAATGCGTAAACAAAGCAAAAGGAGCATCATCTTTAACTTTTTTTTGCAAACCATTCAATGAACCTGCCATCACACTAGCACCATCGTAGCATTGCCCAACTAATTTTGTTTTATAATCGAAATTGCCTATGACTGTAACAATTAATCCATACATTGCGTCCGCTGTTCTGTCTTCGCTAACGTCATGAAAACCCAAGAAACTTTCTTTGATTTCACTGTATTTATTAACGTACCGAATTGAAATCGCACATTGGGACTTCTCAGAAATATCCGTAGTATCGTCAGCTTGCACTGCAAAAAACAACGACTCTTTTATCTCCCTATGAATTGTATCTGCAAGGTAATCGGAAATACAGGATATCAAATCATTCTGGATAGTTTTTGATAAACCAGAAAAAATATTTCCAATTTTTTTTAAATGTTGTTGTATTTCGTTATCACGTTTAATTAACATATTAAAAGTTTCCCGAAAATTTCCCGCACTAACGGAATCGCTTTTTTCATTATGGCCTCTGAAAGATAATTCTTGCTTTGCTAGGTGACACGTAACATCGACCAAATAGCTCATTAGAAGTCTGTTTTTTCTCACCTCCTCATTATAAGATTTTTTGGGCAGTATTTAGGCACGATTATTCAAGGATAGGCGGCGCCTACCTTGCCTACCCTGACGAGCCGCCACTGCCGATTTTCAAAACCAAAGCGGGAATGTATAGAGAATAGAAAGCCCTTTTCATTGCGGTACCACTTGACCCCTCTTCCCATTTGAAAAAGTTTGGGGGATGACACCCCCGCTTAGAGGGTTGAAAATTTTGCGATCATTTTAAGGGCAAAAATTGTCCCCCTCACAAACAAAATTGACGGGTTTTTGGATTTTTTAAAAAAAAAATTACCCTGGCCGTTATGCCTTGCGGTACGTTTTCGATGGGCCACCCTGTATATATATATAAAAGATTTCTATAGCAAAGTTGTAGGGTTGACGATAATTTATAAACCGAAAATAATTTTATATTTACAGGGGAGTAAAAAAAAATTATGGTAGAATATGTATTTTTTTAAATGGAACACCCTGTATATTATATGATTATCTGACTCAGCAGAGAGAGAGAGCTATATATATATATATATATATACATAAATATATATGTATATATATATATATATATATATATATATATATATATATATATATATATATATATATATATATATACATAAATATATATGTATATATATATATATATATATATATACATAAATTTATATGTATATATATATATATATATATATATATATATATATATATATATATATATATATATATATATATATTTATATATATATATATATATATATATATATATATATATATATATATATATATATATATATATATATATATATATATATATATATATAAATATATATATTTATAAATATATAAATATATATATATATATATATATATATATATATATATATATATATATATATATATATATATATATATATATATATATATATATATATATATATATATATATATAAATATATAAATATATATATATATATGTATATATATAAATATATAAATATATAAATATTTATATATATATATATATTATATAAATATATATATATATATATATATATATATATATATATATATATATATATATATATATATATATATATATATATATATATATATATATATATATATATATATATATATATATATATATATATATATATATATATATATATATATATATAATAATAAATAATATATTAATTAGTGAACTGGGATGAGATCCTATGGAATTTGTGTAGAATTATTTATATAATTAAAATACTTTGTTAAAACCTCATTGGTTTCGTGTGGGCAGCATTAAGGTTATTAAGGAAAATACCAAGATACATTGCAGACAGAAAAAATACAATAATGAGCTTGATTATCTTACCTTTAAATTGCTTAGAGGGCAAAAAATGGCCTTTTTGCAGCAAAGAGCATAAACAATACATTAGAAAGTTGTGAGTAGAGTACATAGACGGTTAAATACAATTTTTTTTTGAAAGGTTCTATTAAATTATTATTGTCTTTCTCCCCAGGTTGTTTGAAAATTAAACAATTCCGCAACAGGTATATAGAGTATACAATATTTTCATGTATAAAATACCTTTTATAAAAAGTGTGAGAAAACTAAAATCTTTAAATAAAATGTTATAAGCGAATCACAACAAACTGAAAATACTACTTAGTTTATTGGCGTGTCATTATTTTACGGTTTTACCGCTATTAAAAGGTAGACTTTGGATTTGTAGTTGAATGTTTTTGCGTTTCATTTCAGCGAGTTAACATAGTTTATATCAAAGGTGATTAAAATTATTAGCCAAAAACATATAATTTTAAAAAACAATATCAACTAGATTGCATCGTGTAAATATCATAACTCTGCGGATGTATAATTAGCTTGTATCAAATTATTATTATACTTAATAATACACTTTAACACTTTAAAGAGTTATGGTAATTTTTAAACGCAACTCCATTTTTAAGGGGCTACCACTTTCTGTTTCAAAAGAAGAAATTTGAAAACCAATAATTCGGAGATTAATCAAGAGAATTTTAGATTATTAAGTGTACAGAAGAGGTTGTGATAAATTATACATTTGGTGGAGTATTATTTGATTTTTAAATTTCAACAGCTTTAAATTTAAGAATAATTCAATCAAAAATATTCAAGCAGTTCTATTTGTATATATATTTATTTTTGTTTTGTTGTACGTTTGTACATCATGTAGTTAAAAAATAGGTATTATTATGCTTATTATTATTTTTGTTATTAAAATATATTTAAAGGCACAAAACCAAAATCTAAATTTAAAATTATTAAAAATATAAGAAAGACATTTCGTTTTTTAAAAGACACTGATGTTTTAGAAACAATCCAAAATTTATTCAGTTTTTGCAGTGCGATATTTACAAATTCGAATAATTTTATTGAAGCAGTAATATCCTTTGACATATATTGAAATTCATATGGTGATGGTGAGGGTATCTTATTAAAAGTCGAGACGAGATAAGATTCTCGATATAGAATGGTGTCGAGGAGAGACGAAATTAGTTCGAGATGAGATAAGAGTACACATTTTGCCTCGTCTCGCGACATCACTAGTCAGCGAAATTGCCTATATCTCAATCTAAAATTTAAAAAATTGTCACACATCGAAAAACGTTAATAAAATACTTTTCAATTAAGCTACAATCAATAAGGTACCACTAGCAAGGTTTTTCTTTTGTAAAAGTATAGGTATATATTTTGATAGGAACATGTTATTTCATTATCTCTCTAATTGTGTAATTTATTGTTTTAATATGTATATAGGCACTTTTAGTGAATACTGTTTCTGGGTTAGTTCCCTTTTATATTCCTTAATCATAAGTCACTAAATGAATAAATAAAATAAATAATCATATGATAATCTTCGCAATTCTGAAGGCTTTAATTTGTTTAAAATTATTAGATGCTTTCTACATGGCTTTGGCTATTTTGTTTGTTTATGGAAATATTTTAGTAAATTTACTATATTTACTAAAGTATATATTTTAGTTTTATTATTTTTATTTTGAGTAGAATATCCTTACGTCAACTGACGTAACTGCTTCCATTGCTCTTCTAACTTGCAAGATTCTGTTTTTCTTGTCATTTTTTTATTTCAATATGGTCTTTTCAGATAGAGAAAGCCAAAATATTCTATTGGAATAATAATTTTACGTTAAGTTTATCATTTACTTAACTATGTACCTGTTTTCTTACTTTAGTGTTGATAAATGTAAGAGGGGATGCCTTTTTCAATTTCATCTCGGCCCTGTATATAATTATTATAAAATCAATTGCTATTAATTTTAATAATATCGGCGTAGATTGGTTTAAAAACGTTTTTACAATCAAACTATCATATTTCAGATATGATATCGATAATTTTTTTAGGATTCAATCACACAAAGAAAAAATATTATGCTTCAGTTTTAATTTATGTAGCATTAAAGACGAACGCTCGATCGACTGGCAAAAATAATAGTAGGGATGAGCCACCCCCTTACATAACGGCGATCGATGCAGCTCAGTGGTACAGGGTGACTTGCATGGCCCAGACCTACTTACCGGTTGCTCTCGGGGGAATGCGACAGTTCGCTCCCCCAAGTTATTTTACAGGATCCTATTTGCTCAAGTTTTTACTCTTACGGGGTTTACAACTGCCTTAAAGGGCATTAAAGTTGAACCGAGTATCAGAAATATGAACCTTGATAAGGAGGAAGAATTTGTTCCGTTTATGGTAATAGTTTTACATCAGAAACAAGCGTAAAATATTTCAAAATTCGTTTACGTGTTTTTGTGTTAGTACACAGAACCTAGTAAAATTTCCTAGCACAAC
>JAUTXW010001682.1:0-5000 GCA_030620095.1 Kuschelorhynchus macadamiae | reverse complement strand
CATCATTATCTGGTTATTCGCAGTTGTAATATGCGATTTAAGCTGTGATAGGTGTCCAGTTAAAAACAAAATTTAATAGCCACATTTCCGAAAAGAAGATTTAGCAACGCTGTTATGGTAAAAAAATAAAATAATTGCTTATTTAGCTCACCAAAATTTACTTATAATATATTTATAAGCAGAAATGTATTAATATTGTATAACATGGAATTGATTAGAGCTAATCTGCCAGACATAGACGTATCAAGTACACAGTACGAATCATAATACGCATTAATGTTGTTATACCTATATGTTACTTTCACTGATTTTATTATAGACAAGTATGGTTATATAAATAGGCATGCCGCATCCTTTCCTGTTCTTTTTTAAGTAATATAAACATTATAAAGAAAAATGCCCGAAAGAATATAAGGGAAAGAGGAAAGTACCCCATTCATCACATTCGAATACCTTTCGCTCCAACTTTTCGTTTTCAGACGAAAATTAATGTAATATTTTACTTCGATAAGACAGTTTTTCGGTTTGACTGACATCTTTATTAATAACGTGAAATATTTTACAGAGACAGAAGAGGACTTTTCAGGAAATCTTTATCGATATTAAGATATAACGACCAGGGCTTCTAAGTACCGAAAAAATTCAATACCGGTATTGAAATCGAAACTGTGACGTTAGTATCGGGATTACCAATAGTTCTGGTATTTCGTTGAAAGTAACATAAGCTACTTTAAAGTTATTGAATTTTAGCGTAATCATGTATTCATTTATTAATATTGGCATATACCACAGTTACATGTACAAGGTTTTGTTATATTTTGCCTAGAGGCTTTATTTTAGGATCTATAAAAAGTTTTTTTACATATTATCTTTTTGAAATGTCGCAGTAATGCGCATCGTAAAGTGCAAAAAATTGTAAAATTTATATTTTTTTAAATGGAACGCCTTGCATATAATTATCTTAAATGAAAGATATTTTCTTTCTGCTTTCAAAAATATAAACGTTGTTGATATTTGGATGAGCTGTTTTCGAAATATTTGAGTTTAAGGTATTAATACATTAAACATTCATTATATCAGGGCGGCCTGGAAAACAAACATCTGATTTTAACATTGTACTTATGACATTTCAATATAGGTGAACTCATATTGTTGTTACCAATTAAAAGAGCAATATAGATGTTTTTTACAATATGGGATATACCGAAGAATAGAAGCATCAAATAATTCGACTCCTTTATTCCAATAACTATAGTATATCAAGAGAAGAAAAATTGTTATTTATACAATTAAAAATATTTCTTTAATTTACTATTAATAGACTTGGAAATAAAACCTGGTAGCCTCCGAAGATCTGAAGTGTTGGTGGTGGTATTAAATAAACAATACCTTTAATATGTTCCCACAAAAAAGTCGATTTAGAGATGACGTGCTGTCCAAACCTCTGTTTTAAATAGTTTCTTACAACAATGGCATTATGCAGGGGTGCTTCATCTTGTTGAAAATAAAGTTGATCGTTGTTTATTTTTAATGGTAAAACCTCCAAAAGAAAATTCGATTTCGTTTTGTAACAATCCTAGATATCGATCTCCGTTTAGGTGCCCTTATAAAAAAATTGGTCCCACAATCCTAGTACCAGGTCTTGTTGACTTTACATACCCACACATTTTAGGTTTTTTTTTAATTTTAAATATTAGTACCTATATGCTGTATAGAGTAGATTAAAAGCAAAAGTTGCTTGTAAAACATACTTTTTTTCAGAAAAAAAAATAAAAAACATCACAATTTACAGTACTTTTCAATGCAAAAACTTTACATTCTGAGTTTTTTGACAGAATACAGAAAGAAAATTATTGCGACGTTGCCAAACTCACCTGATTTTCCTAAAGTATATGCCACGGTAAGTAAGTACAATCAATATCAAAAAGAAAGTTATTAACAAAACACAAAAAACACATACTTGAAAAAAAAACACAAAAGCTAAAAAGGATATTTTTGTCGATTAAATTTCGAAACCGGGAGGATGCAGTGTTCAAAAACCAGCCATAAATCACTCCCAGACGTCTCAAGAACTGGTTTAGGCGCGACCAATATCCCTCGACATGATTTGTACAAACCCCCGTTTGGGGGTCTACAAAATTTCGGGAGGGGTTTACTGTTTTGTGAACATATGTGGAGACACCGGCTAAATTAACAAGGCCCTGGTACCCACGCCAACAATTCGTCCATATTTCTGTGCCAGGTAACACATGCTCAGCGATGATGGTTTGGAGAGTAAGTGCAGACCTATCTGGAACAAACACGATGTAACCTCGCCCTGCCGTTACATCATATATTCCCAGAACCCACCGTTCTGGCACCAGTCTACTACATGACATGATATTTCCTCTAGTGATGACGGATTCATCAATTTGGACTACATGCCCAACACCACCTAGAAAGTAAAGACGAGAACATAAACATCAAAACAAGATTTTAAACTGTATACGGGACCCGCTAATCACACCACTTTAAAGTTCGCGCGACTTTCAAATATGATTTTATAGCTATTAATAGTAATTTTGACCTTGAATGATAGTTTTATGGACGAACCTGAGCTAACCCAACATTAATAGGTTTTGTTAAAAAAACGACACTTCAAAAAAACCTAACCAGAGCTAACCAAAGGACAACCTAGTCCTCACTAATCCACACTGCTCTAATTGCTGTAACAACAACTCGTCTGCATTAGCTGGAAAACATTTGCAGCATCCGTTTTTGGGGCAAAGTAATAAACGCTAATTAAAATGCGAACAACAATATCGTATATTATAATATAAAAAAAACTCCACAAAAGAATTAACGAGATATGTGAGACTGTTTGGATTTACTTAATATGGCTACGCCTGGTTTGATATCGACAGCTTTAATCAAATACTTGGTTCGGCGTTAAAGGGCGATAGATATTTAGTCTTGGTAGCTATATAGGCTGAAAATCCTGACTCACATAAGTATGTAGGAGGATTTTTGCCTTATGTAATAAAATTTATATTCATCTTTTAAGTTACACCAAAATTCCGAAATAAAGGTGTCTTTAGGTCTAGCAGCCCATGAAAGCCAAACAAAATTTAATTAATACTGGATCCAGCTTAGCCATGGAAGACGACCGAAAACAAAACAAATGGTTATTAAAAGAAAATACAGTTTAGAAATAATAACAAATAGGTATTTTAACAAATTAGTTTCATGCACATTATCTAAGCAATCTTGATACAATTTGCTGCGTTACTGTTATAAAAATGATATTCGCTATTTAAAATTCTATTCTATTCTATTTAAAAGTTTCTTGTTTAGTTTTTGCCGCAAACTAATAAAATCACGTGTCCTATTAAATTTATTAAAGTAAAAGTATAGATGGTAAATATCTATAGGACATCTACTAGTTTCTTTAAATACCTACCTATTTGTTGATATTTCTTCTTAAAATTATTTTTTCTCTAAATACCCTAAAATGCAATTGTTTTATTTTCGGTCGTCATCCATAGCTAAGCGGGATCCAATATCCGTTCAATTCTATTTGGCTTTCGTGGCTTGCTAGATAGAAATCTTTTACCTACCTAATGAAACAAAAATGTTTGAATTCGTAATGAAATACTGCATTTAGTAATGTTAAAAAAATGATATGTTTCCATTTCAGTTTTTCCATCTAGTCCAGAAATACTAAAATAATGAAGTTTAGAGCCCTCTATCGAAAAAGTTTGCAAAGATTAAATTAAGTTAGTATTTTTCTAAAAGAGTTTAAAGTACGTAGACGTACGAGTCATTTAGGTAGTCATGGCCCTCTAGATGGAAAAGGAAAATTTAATTTAAAAATAAAATTTGAGAAAATTCGATTTAAAAATAGTGCACTCGGACGTAAAACGACCTGTAGAATCCGAAAAAACAAAAATGTACATTGTGTCCCATTTAAAAATCAGAATCAAAAATCATCCTTCCTAATGAAAGCATTGGAAAGGATCATTGACAGACATCTAATGGAGGGAGCACTAGCAGTTTCACCGATTCATGCTAATCAGCATGCATATAGAGGAGGGCAATCAACGGAGTCGGCTCTCCACAGTATAGTGAGAAGGCTTTACAATTTAAGGAAGCAGCTTTAGCTGTGTTTCGATGTGGAAGGAGCGTTTGATAGAGCACGGACAAACGTCATCTGCGACTCGCTCGCAGCCAGGAGCGTTTAAACGAATCTGGTGCATTGGGTGAGAAGTGCACTGCAAGAGCGCGGCGTCCAAGCGAGTCAGGGCGGGTACCAGATAGACATCGGGGTGCGAGGCAGATGCCCTCAAGGCAGCTGTCTCCCCGCACCTATGGTGTCTAGTCATGGATGGTCTGCTCAACGGACTCGTGGAGGCCGGCTTCTATGCACAAGCTTATGCGGATGATGGATTGATTCTAATATCAGGCAAGTACTTGGGCATCATCTGCGAGAGAATGCAGATGGGCTGTAATATATTGGAGGCATGGTGTAATGAGGTAGGTCTCACGGTTAATCCGCGGAAGACTGAGATGATCATCTTTACAAGGAGAAGGAATTAAGTAGATTTCGACCCACAACATTGTATGGTCAACAACTGACCTTGGCAAAAGAGGTTAAATACCTGGGGGTCACAGTAGATGCAAAGCTGAGCTGGAAGACTCATGTCGATAGGCAGATAAGGAAGTCAATAGCAACCTTCTGGCAGCTCCGTAGAGCGGTAGGCACAACCTGGGGGTCATGCACTGGCTGTACCAAGCAGTCATAAGACCCAGGATATCATACGGCTCAATAGTATGGTGGCCCTCGGTGGAGAGGAAAACCATTCGTTCCAGTCTTGCGAAAGTCCAGAGACTGGCTAGCCTAGCGATAACTGGAGCAATGAGGACGACGCCGTCAGCAGCATTGGATGTCTTGCTAGGGCTGCCATCATTAGCGACTTTCATTAAGAAAGAGGCTATGGCAGCGCACTTGCGAATGAGAGACG
>JAUTXW010001680.1:0-35833 GCA_030620095.1 Kuschelorhynchus macadamiae | reverse complement strand
AGAAACCACAACTTGAATAAACCAGTACCAAATACACAAATATAAAACAAAGTGTTAATTAAAATCGCAAATTAAATTTGAGGTTATGTAAACAATTACAATCTACCAAAATACACCCACTTCTCTGGGGATCAACACGGTTCTCTAGCAAATCTACAGATAGTTAGAACGACTCTACAAATAGGCAATGTGAAAAGATCATGTGTTGGGTAGAGGGTTAAGAATCAGAGAACTTAGCCACTGCTCATGAGAACGCTGTTCCCCTCATTTTGGGGTCAACCACTGGAAAGACAATAATGCCGCTTATGCGATAATCAGGGTTAGAACTCAATATTGGGCCCTCAGCTGTTTTTTCAAAATAGTGACATGTGACGAAATTTATATTCCCTTTTTTGACGTACCTACCACCCAGGAGAGCCTTGTATAGATTCACGAAGGTGAAGAAACTCCAACAATGACCAAGAAGTAGCAAGAAGGAATTATGCTGCAGCATGACAATGGCTCGTTCCATACGGCAGCTTTAATTCTCCGGTTTTTGACTGAAAAAATATGGAAGTAGTCGACATGACTATTTTTGGGCCACTGTTCTCAGGCGTCTGTTCACGTTTATTATAGATAGTATTCCGAAAGAAGATTTTGTTGAAAGCTTTTAAACAGTGGAAATTAAGAATGGTCAAGTATCTCATTGCTAAAGGGAATTAGATTGAGCATATTTAAAATAAAATCCTACAAATTATTAACCGTGTTTTTAATCTCAATAAAATAATCTTGTCCTCTAGTCCTCTTATATATACATAATATTCATTTGACAATAACTTTATAGATATTGTACAAATTGTACTAATACGAGAGTTTTATTATAAGGTAAGTTCTGAGTACTACCGTAGAACAATAATTAATTATTTTCAGCTCTACTTTTAGAGTTACATTTACCTAAAAGTACATTGTGGTCTTTAAATACCCAAAAACATTTTTTTCTTAATTTTACTTATCAAATGTAGCACACGTTCCCAAAGACAAAAATCAAGTATTATGTAGAAATTTGTAAAATTTTGGTATGAATCTAAAATGGCGGAACAAAATAGCGACTTAATAAAATATTTAAAAATTCAACCTGAAAAACTATGGAATGAATTGATTTCAAAATTTGGGCAATAGTTACGAGTAAAGAGAGAACTTGTAAAATTGTGGTAAGAATTCAAGATGGCACGGTGGAACGACTGTAAACTGTTGGGACATTTGAGAAAAAATAAAAGTGTGAATTTGGTAAATGTTTTGGTAGTTTGTTATAGTAGGATGGCTGCACTTTAACAATTTGCATCGTTTTTAAAAATAATTGCTTACCCACTTGATATCACTCTCGTAAACTTGCGTGTTTTAAAATGCACTGAAATTTCGTGTTTCGGAGTTACATTTGCTTGAAGGTGTACTTTGTCAAAGAAATATTTTAAGTATATATTTTAAATTTCTGGGTTATTTTCAACCTTTTTCTATAGCAAATGGCTAGTTTTTTGGTTTCATTATTTCGCCATAGGTGTCGCTGTCTATACTGAACATTTTTTACGAATTTTTAAAAAGATAAAAATAAATTTAGACTTAACTTAAAATGTATGAAAGTGTTAAAGTAACCGTATACTACATTTCGTGGAAGAACATGTCTACTTGGTATAACTGTTTTCAAAGTTTGTCCGAAAGTGTACGATACATATGGAAGTAAATAAATTAAACATAACTTATAATCTTGAATTCAGCTTTGACAGTCCTTTTAGTGTTATAGATGAAAATTTAAAAATCTGATTCGAACAGTAAATATATGTATGTGCAGGGTGGCTCGTATTCGAGCCTCATCACTGGCATCTTGGAAACCGTAGGAGATACAGTGTCGGTCAAATTATGGTAAAGTTGCGCATTTAGATGCCTAATAATATGTTGTTTAGAAAGCTTTGAAATTCCGAGTATTTCCAGAGATAAAAAACGCAAATTATGAAAAATTGTTTTATTTTTTTTTTGAATCTTGAATTCTAAAGGATTATAGCCGATTAAAGCATGGATGTTTTAAAACATTCCGATTTCATAACATGCAACTCTGTTGTGTATATGTACCTAAAAGTTTTTTTTTTTAATTATTATAGTAGTTATAATAGGGGAGCGCCTCCTCCTCCTCCTCTTCCTCTCTCTCATGTCCCTCATTCTTAACTTCCTCCCCTTTTATTCTCATTCGCATCATATTTTTAATTTTTTCTCTTTGTTCTCCCACATTTGATTTTGCATTCTTAAGTCTTATAAATAGGTGCATCATGATAATTTTAGTATGCCGAGGCACATTTACTAAGCTGTGCTCGAGTTGCGTAAAAAGTTATTTTTGAATTTTTCCACCAATTTTGTATAAATCAAAAAGAAAAAATGTGTCAAGTAATAAGTGAATTATGTGTAATTGCGAAAAATTAACTACAACTATCAGACAGTTAAAAGTTAAATATCTCAATTTCTTTGAAGTGATTTCGAAAGATGAATACACCAAGCTGTTTAATCCACTGAAACGAGATTATTTGGAAGCAATTGACTGTTGTGATGATTATTTAGAAGGAATTATAAGCCTTACTACGTTTTTCAATACATTTGGGAAATCATACTTTGTAGGAGAATTAAGCCACCTAATAGAATGTATAGGAGAAGATTGCCAATTTATACCTGCTATTATTGCAACCCAAAAGAGGTTTCAATTATACTAAGATAACAAACAGGTATTATCAAGGAAAGTTAATCCTATTCGCAAGAGACGTCCCCCTACATATTTAAAATATTATGTTAAATAAATGAAATGGCTGAGTTGCTGATTGCAGTTAAATTATTAGAGGAGAAATTTAGTAATCTTTCAAAAACCTATTTCTCATATTGTATGGCAAGTGGTCCGGAGTGGATAGACTTTTATTGTAATCAATCTGCGGAATTTGTAAAGGCTGCCCTCTGTTGCAACAAATACATTGAAACATTAAATTTTTTTCAACTTATTCAAGATCTAAAAGATATTGGCTTTGGTTACTATTTAAAAGACTTGAAGCAATTTATTGACGAGGATACTATTCTTCAAGAAATTGAAAAGGAAGAATAAATTTAATAATATTTACAATGGAGCAAATGGTTACTGAAATGTATGAAGAGTTTATTATATCTGCTGCATACTTCCAATATTTATCAATTGTAGGCGAAGAAGACGCAGAAGCACAAGATTTGTCAGCATATGTTAATAATATAGATCGAATGGAACAATGTAAATTAGCCGCTAAATTTTGTAATGATTATTTAAAATATAAAAATGAGTATGAACTTTTAAATGAATTTAGAAAATTAGATTTAAGGTATCATATTAATTGTATTCAATCATGGTTGGTTAATGCAAAATAAAAAGGTAATTAAGTTTTTTTATATTTTTATTCATTCATAAAACAATTGTCATATAAAAATAACACATTTGTCAAAGCACACATACAAGGTGATTTTGAATGATAGAAGCATTTTGGTTCCATTAGCTTTAGCGCTGGTTGTTCATCTATTTCAATCACAGGCTTTTTAGAATATTTCTGTATAAAATCCTTTTTTTCGCTTCCTTTTACAAAAACAAAATCTGCTTTCTTCGTAAGTGTTTCAATTATTTTTGGGAAATGATGTAATGGAGTAAATCCATTATTCCAATGTATACAATGATAATTTTTCGTTAACCATACCGCCTGATTGTGACAATCAGGTGAAAGAAACTCCATTGGAAAAGGCTTTTTAAAAATGTAATGAGTCATTTCATAACCATCAAAAGCTGCAAGCTCTTTCGGTATAAATTTATTTTTTTCATCCTTGAATCCTTGAATATCTATAACCAATTTCATATTTTCAAAGCAGCAAATTTTTTAATGAGACTTTTTTTACTTGAATAATTTGCAATTTCTTCTTTCAGTTGATTAATTTTAAAAATAAATTTTTCAATTTGTAGTTGTAGTTTTGATGTCATGACTAAAACTAAAAGCTTTTGAAAATTTCTTTAAATTATATCGAAATATGAAAATAGTGGGGATAAAGTTTATAATTGTTTCACAATTTTAGTAAGAGGGTTGTAGCTAAATAATTTGTCATGTAAAATAAGACAATAAGCAGAAGTATCTTTTTTAATTGCATTGTGTGTCTCAAATTCAATTCTCATTACTACGGATCCCGTTTGAATTGTTTCTTTTTGATGGGAGCAATCAATATGTGTAATAGGACTAATGTTTTTGAATTGTTCAGGATTAAAAATGGGTTCATTTGGAACACCATAGCAAGACTGTCTAAAGTTGGCAAACATTTCGTATAAAGCAGAAAATTTGTTTTCTTCGAAATTTAAGTACAAATCGTGATAAGGATATCTTTCAGAATTTAAATATACTCTAATATTTGACAAGGTAATATTGTCAAATTTACTCATATCTTTAACAATTTTCCCTTTTCTGTTTTCTTGAAAGCCAATCACAACATGACGAGGAGCTTCTAGTTTACTAGTTGTTTTTACCGGCCATGTGTGACGGGTTGTTTCGGTTAGAGAAGAATATTCAACAAGTTCCCAACTCCTGAATCCTATCAATATATCTTTATTTGATTCTAATATTTTTGATAGAGCAAGTTGTTGTGGCATATCAACTAGAATGTGAGGAACTTTCCAATAAATTTTATCGAAAGTAACCAATGGAGTGTCAGGAGCAGTAACAAGGTGTGCCGGATCTTCTTTGAAAATAACACCATCTAAATCATCAGTTGATCTAATAAGAACCAATTCCTGTTTCATATTCATAATAATTTTTCTGTAATCTTCAAAAAATCCTAAAAGCATTTTTAGTGGTATGGATACGGAGAATTTTCCATCATTATCAACTAAAATTGTATCACCTTCTTTCCGATGTGGAAACCAACCTGCATTTTCCAGTTTTAAACTTTCGTTGGTATTGTGAGAAAGGTAGCTTTTTAAGGTTGATGCTAATCCAACATTTCTTATTGAATCTATAGTAATTCCGTTTAGTTCATAGCGGATTTCTCTGAACAAAAAGGCTATACCATTGTTAATAAATAGCAATTCTTTCTTATATTTACCTTCTGTATTAGTTAATTTTCCTTCGATATAAAGTAAACTATCTGATGGTAGAGTGTAAGCATCGAGTTCTTGAATTGGGATCCTTATTTCATCATTGTAATCGAATTTTGAAGAAATATATGGTTGATATGTGTGAAGCTCAGAACTGACGATGGAATTGTCTACATAAAGCTTTTCGTTTACGTTTAATATGTTCATTATTTTAAAACAGTGAAACCCAAGGATGTGAGAAATTTACGATTATCTCGTCTTAACTTGTTGGGGTTGGATTTGATAGTGAACTGTTGTTTAGGCTTTTTCTTTTTTATAAGTTTTTACTTTGTTGATAGTGGTAGGGGCAAGTCTCATCCCAAGGGCTCTATTATATCTAACAACCATTTTATATTTCACTTGTTTGTAAATGTAACCTTACTGTTATAGTTTCTCCTCTAAAACTGATAAGTTCTCCGTCTTGATCAACTATTTTAACTGTTATATTGTTAATTGCTTTGACGCTAACTGGAAAATACAAAATGGGCAAAGGAGATTCAACTATTTTATACCCTGGAGCTACAGTTGGATAAAACTGGTGAATAATATGAACAGGTTTACCATTATAGTAAGAACCGACACAAATATTACAGTCAATACAAATAGCATTCACCTTAGTTATTTTTGCAACATTATCTGATTCTTCCTCTTTCATAGGTTCTAGTATCCTGCTATTAAAACCCAACATTTTTCCTATCGAATCTTCCTTGGTAAAATCAATTATTCTACTACACATTAAAAAAGTTTTTAGAGTATTAACATTTGCTTTTAAAAGAAAAAAAATTTTTTCATTCGGAAATAAATCTTCTATACTTTCTCTTATGTATGTTTCTATATCTGTAATGTCATAAGTTCCGTCGGGAATAACAATTACTTTATTATCTATATAAAATTTATTATATCCTTCTTTTATATTGGGGATAGTCATAAACGTTTCAAAATCAGCTAAACCCAGGTAATATTGTTTTTCATCCTCTAAATATATGGGCGGATTAAAATCAGCAGACAAAACAGAACTGTTTCCTGATATGGCAATTGTGGTAGACATTGCAGTTTATTTATGAATGAGATATTACAATAAATAATGAGTTTATATATTTTTTTGCAAAAATTTTAGGGATAGTTGACCACAGTTATATGAATTAAATTTTTGTTTATTTTCATAAGTATAAAATACATCCGCTTTGCCATTCGAATTAAAATATTTGAGAAGTTCAAAAGGTGGTGTTAAATTTCCATAACTATCAAAATATATTACATTTTTGTTATTTTTAATATAAGCAGTCCAATGAGATCCTTTATTTTGTTTTTTATCCAAATTTACAATACCATATTCTTTCAGATTATTTTTGGAAGTTCATCGAGCATAAAAACACCTCTAAAGCCAGTTATTTTTAACAGCTTTACATATTTAATAATATCATTGTTCGTAAGTGCTCTTTTTGGAAAACATATTTTGAGTTTTTTTTTTGTCTGATTGCTTTCATTTTGACAGATCCTCCTTTATAAGGTCTAATAAATAGTCCCTTTCCTTTATATGGTCTAATATATAATCCTTTGCCTTCTTTAGAAGCATTTTCCATTGCAATATTATGTCTATGTATTTCTTCTAGTTGCTGTTTAGCTGCTTTAGCATCATTTACTGCCTTAGCAATTCCTACCGCGCCTCCACCTAGTGCACCCAGGGCGCCAAGAATGGGAAACAAAAGAGGTAGAAATCCTCCAATTTTTTTGGGTGTTCGAATGATTCGTTTTTTTCTCAATTTAAGTTTACCCCCTTGTGTATTTTTTAATCCCAAACCGAACTTTCTTTTACCCTTCATTATTCCTGCAACACTTAAAGCTGCAATTTTTTCACCAATAGAAGAATCTTTAGCTTTTACCCTATCCCAGGCTTTTTTTTCTAATATTTGGTCAGATATGTGTCTTTTTGATAAATCTTCAGTCTGAGAGTAAGATATATCATGTTCTTTGCAAGCGGAATCCAATGGATTTATACCAACGTCACCTCTAGTTAATCTTTTTTCCAAGTTGGTGCCGGGACCACAATAATTATATCCTGGTATATGAACTTCGAAAGGTAGTTTACTAATTAATTTATTTACTAAACCAGAGCCTTTTCTATTACGTGTTTTAATAGTTTTTTTCAACTTATGACGACCCACAGTCATTGAAGTTCTTTTTATACTAAAAGCACATTGACATTTTTCTGGTATAAATACTTTTACAGCTAAAAATATTTACTAGTGTGATTAAGAATGAGGATTGAAAAACAAAAATTCTCATTTCCAGTAAATAAACACGAAAAAATTTTAAGTAAACAGTTGAGAAAGCATGGTGACTTATTTTGCGGTGGTTCAAAAAGAGGGCTTATAGTTGGTTGCAGTGGTAGCGGTAAAACCAACGTTATGCGTACACTGCTCGAGCATCCTAATGGAATTAGGTTTGAAAATGTCTATGTTTATTCAAAGTCATTAGAACAACCAAAATATGAATATTTAAGAAAGTTGATAAAGCCTATGAAAGAAATTGGATACTTTGAATATGATAGCGATGAAAACATTATTTCACCTCATGAGATAAAGCCAAATTCCGTTATCATTTTTGATGATATTCCTTGTCATAATCAATCTATTATTAGGGACTATTTCACGCATGGAAGGCATAGAAACACCGATTGTTTTTTTATTTTTCAAGGATATTCCTCAATCCTTAAACGTCTAATTCGAGAAAATGCAAACTTATTAATTTTATTTAAACAGGACTGTTTGAGTTTAAAACATATATATAATGACCACTGTATATTGGATATGACATTTGATCAGTTTAAAAATATTTGTGCTAACTGTTGGATGGATCCATATGGCTTCCTTGTAATTGACAAAGATTGTGAAGTAAATCACGGCAGATATAGGAGTAAATTCGATTCCTTTATATATTTATAAAAGTAAAAAATTTGCAGTTTTATTTCATTTAAAACTTGTACAGCATGGATAAACGTTTAGCTCGAGAATTAATAAGATCGAGACAAGCCGTGAAGCAGAAATATCAAAGCTTGAAATTAGCTACTTCTACTGCTCAGTCCGAATTGGAACAAACTTATAGACCAATAACACAACCACTTAAACAGCTAATTTCAAGTATTGGTAAATCCGAACCATTCGATTTAAAAGAAGAAAGAGTTTCAAAGTATGAAGATTTCAAAACACCTACAAAGCTTTATAAAACATCAACTCCGACGAAAAATATTCAGAAAACAGGAAAAACTCCGTTACTCCCTACAGAACTACCAACATTTTTAAATGACAGTAGTATCACTTCTTCCTCTTCTGTAGTACAACCATTGTCATCAACTGTTATAGCAGAAACTTCAGATCCTTCTAGTGACACAACAACAAATTTAAACTTGTCAGACATATTGGAACAAACTAGAAAAACAATTCAAACCTATGTTGGTACACCATCATATAAAGATTACTTAGCAGATTTTCATGAATTACCCAGATCATATATTGATGAGGGTGTGAAAGATACACAACATAAATTTGACCATTATTATGGAATAGTTCATGACCTCGAAACGGATAAGTTTTCTTTTGGTTTAACACAGATACCGGTAGAAATTATTGGAAAAGACATTAAAGTGGGAGGAATAACGTACACAGGCACGCCAGGTTTATACGAATTGCTTTTCAAAAAAGAACCGAAAGGTTATAAGAAGGAAGATTTAGATAATTACATGAACATTCTAGCTAAAACAAATGTATATCGTAGGAATTTTGATTCAAATGAACAAGTTCAAGGAAATACATCACACAAATATGTTACAATAATAGGACCATATTTACAAAGAAAGGGGATTACAAAGACAAAAACCTTGCCAAGATTAGTTACAGCATTTAACAAACCAAAACCTCCGTTTAGAACAACTAGAGCCAAATCTACAGGAAAGGGATTAATTTTGAAAACAAACAGATCAAATACAGACTATGTATACTGGAATAATGTAAACGAAATTGTTGATAGGCTACGTTTATTAATTTCATCAAGTGATGCGGGAAATAATGCTCATAGTAACGAGATTATCTCTATTATTGAAGAATTAAGAGAAGATAAAGTAATACTATAAATAACAGCTATCAAATATAATCATATTTATTGTTTAATGAAAGCTCAACATGACAGTTGATAAATTTGGACGCCATATTTCAAAACAAAATCAAGAGAGAATAAGTGACATTAATAATTTAAAAAGGAGATTAGGTGAAAATGAAACAAATAATGAAATCTTTGCTAAAAAGCTTAAGGTTTTTGATGAAAATTTTTTAAAGTATGAAAACCAGATTAAAGGATGTTATACCTCAATTGAAAACGTTAATAAACAGTTGCTAACGCTAAATCAAATAAGTAAAGATTTGCAATTTTTAAATGAACATGTTAAAAAGAAAGACAAAAAATTAAGTGATGATATCAACAAAATTAATAAAATAATGGAAACAAATATAAGAGAAGTAATAATTGAAAAACACAAGGAAAAAATTAAACAATTAAGAACTTTTATAAAAAGGTTAGATGATGAAAAAAAAAGAAATCAAAATAGCATTCTTAACAGTAGAACAATTGACCAACTCACTTTGGAAGAAAATCAACAATATATTTCCTTGGAAAATATAATGTCCAGTGTAATTAAGAAATTAGAACAAGAATTAAATAAAACAGAGGAGGAATTCAAAAATAGTGATAGTAGATCAACTACTTTCTTAACTAGAGAGATAAAAAAATCCTTTAATGCGTTAGAAAAGGAGATTACTAAAATTAGTAAAGTTTTAAATGAAAAAAGTTATACAATACAAATTGATAAATTGAATGAATGGGAAAAAACATATAAAAGTTATATTTCGAATTATTACAAAACATAGAGAGTGAACTTCCTTAAAATTGAATAAACAAGTTTGTTGTCATGACAACCGTTAAACAACAAGTCGTTAATGAATTACATAAACCTGCTAGAAAAAACTATAAACGCAGAAGAGTGGTAGTGAAAGGGTTAAATGATCTTTTTCAAGCTGATTTGGTTGAAATGTTACCCTATGCCAAATTTAATAAGGGATTTAAATATATCTTGATTACCATAAATGTATTTTCTAAGTATGTTTGGGCCGAACCGGTAAAATCTAAATCTGGAAAAGACGTAACAGCGGCCATGAAAAAAATATTAATCAGTGCAAAAATTCCACCAAAAAACTTGCAAACGGACAGAGGGAGAGAGTTTTTCAATGTAAATTTTCAAAATTTGATGCAACAATTTCGAATTAACCATTATAGCACGTTTTCCAATTTGAAAGCGAGTATAGTAGAAAGAGTGAACAGGACTTTAAAGAATAATATGTGGAACATATTTAGCATTCAAGGAAATTACAAATGGTTTAATATATTAGCGGATATTGTAAAAGATTATAACAATACAAAATATTCTTCAATAGGAATGAAGCCAAAACAAGTAAATAAAACAAATGAAAATAGAATCTTGAAATCTGCATTTACTCATGCTAAAACGTTAGATATAAAATCTCCAAAGTTTAAAGTGGGTGATTACGTACGAATAAGCAAGCATCGAGAGGCATTTTCAAAAGGTTACACACCAAATTGGTCAAATGAGATATTCCACATTAAAGAAGTTAAGATGACAAACCCTTGGACATATTTAATTCAAGACGAAGATAATCAGGACATTCTGGGTGGTTTTTATGAGCAAGAATTACTAAAAGTAAAGCATACCGATGTATATCTTATTGAGAAGATTTTGAGAAGGAAAGGAAACAAAGTTTATGTGAAATGGTTAGGACTTGATAAAAAATATAATACATGGATTGATAAAAAAAATATTGTTTAATTAAATTGAAATTAAATTTTAGTTAAATTTGTTTTATTTCTGTTCTCACTTTATGCTTTAGCTGATACAAATTACAAAGTCTTAATGTGCTAATTAATTTCAAATAAAATTCACATTTAGGAAACTAAAATTTTATTAAGTAAAACATCAAATACAATTTTTATTAAAACGTGTCAAATATATTTTATTTCTATGTTCCTCAGATAATATCGAATCTAGAATAAGTTTACAACCATTTATTCTTTTTTCAAAACGGAGTCTATCTAAGTACCACATCTGAAAGGTAATCAAACCCGCTTGTATCTAATCAAACAACCACTACAATAACACATGCACCTTAATGTACTCTTACAGAAAACATATTTTTTTCTTCGTAATATTTTCGTTTTGTTCCATTTTGCTTCAATTTGTTTTCCATTTGTTCAGGATATAAAGCAAGTAATTCCATCATAGTTGAAACATTTTCACTGTTAGGATTTTCTGTTGGACTTATTATATTATAAACATGCGTACACAAGTCGCCACAATCAGCTGAAATATTATTTTGAAATATTTTGAAATATTTTGAAATATGTATTGAATTCTTGCCTTTTAAGTATAGATAATCTATAATCAATAATTTCCTTTAATCGCCACAAATTGTCCAAAGACTCTTGTCCTAAGTATATGAAGTGTGGGCCTTTTGTAATTTGTAGAACAGGGGTATCATTTATTTTCTGAACCTGCAGATGAATGTTGTTTATATTCACACTGGTTTGATCAACTTGAGGAAAGTAGAAATTGTTTACAATAATTCCTTGATGAACACAAATGTCTTTCCAATTTTCTTCGGTTAGTGCGATTGAAAATCCAGTTTTTCCACCAATTACAATTTTTGGAGAAAAATCATTTAAACTAATGCCAACAAGAACAAATTTTGACAAAGAATTATTTAAAAAATAAATTTTTGAATTAAGAAGCGTTTCCAAAGGTTTATGAACCACGGCGTTGTTCATAATGACTAAACGAGACTGAAACATATTGTGTTATTCTTGTACTTAAATATTCTCATCCCCACTTTCTTTAAAGTTTCGATTAAAATGGATTAATGAAAAAATAGATTTCCAGTTTGAAATTTGTAATAAAGATAAATAATTAAAATGGTAATGTATAAAAAAAATGCAAAGTTTAATGTAACACTAATGATGGAAAAGTAATAATTTTTGAATCCGTCATAATAATTGGTACAGTTGGGGGTTAAAATTTGTAACTGATTATTTTTAAACTCTAACCTTTCTATCCAATTTGTATCAAAAATAGATCGATTTGGATAATGATACAAAATTTTAAAAAATTTACTTGCATTTTCATTTCCATTTATTCGTTCCATCCAACTAATTGTACTATTGTTAATTAATCCAATTTTCATAAATTTACAATATTTACTTAGAGTGACGTCTGTTTTATTAGAAAAACATATTTCACACTGTGTTACGCCAGGGGGATGATGAACATAAAAAACATTTTGGAAAATAAAATAAAGAAGAATAAATTGAGATCTACTGATAGTCATTAAAAAAAATTAATAATTATATTCCAAATTTATTAACATTAAGCAGATACTTTCACCACGAAAGCAAAAGCAGTTGTAAAAAAATAACAATAAAATAATTAATTTAAATATATGTAAAAGTTCATAAATAAGGATATTAATAATACTATATAAAATGTGTAGCTTGAAGACTTATTTTGAATGGTTACAATTATTCGATTCCTATTTTTCCATAAACAGTTATTTAAATCACAATTCCTAGCAAATTTCTTATGCTCCACAATAGGATCATCATAACTTAACCAATCAAAAATTTCAATACCACAATAAAAACATTTACAAATATCATTGATTGAAGTATAGTAAAAGCCAGCTCCAGCTAACACTTCTGGTCTCAATTTTCCTTTCCATTTTTTAAAAGTGGAAAGTCGTTTTTCATATGTTTTAAAATAACTGTTATCAATTTCTTTATCAAAAGTTTCTAAGCACATTTTGTGAAAGACTTATGAAGACTAACTTTGGTTTCAAAAACAACAAATTTAAATACCTTATAATATTTACATAAATATATCTAAATCTTCATGTTCTGCATTCTATTGATACAAAGCAATATCTTGGTGTCCCCAAGCTAATGTATTAAAACTATAGGGAATTTTATACCGCTTATCATCTTCGGACTCAAAGCCAATTTATTAATTAACTCTGTAAAAATTGTATGTTGTCTAGATCGAAAAACATATATTGAACAAAAGGTTTTAGAATGATTTTCAACAACATCTTTATAATGAATAAAATCCAACTGCTTTTTAATTGCACTTTTTTTAACACCTTTCGCTTTTTTTGTTAAACTGTTTTCCGTTTTAATACAATATGCTTTTGCTCCAGTACCAAAGAAAGCAGTAATGGGTTCACCAGCATATTCATCTTTGAATTTTCCTATAACTGACTTTGTAATAGGCATTTCATGAATATTATTAAATTCATAATTAGATGTGTCAAATTTGTGAATATTTTTTATCATGTCAGAATAAATATTTGGAGTTGTGACTTCTAAAATGAACGAATCGGTATCGGTGTATAAAAGTGAAATATTTTCCTTATAAAGAGGTTTTAAAAAATTATAAAAGAAATCATACATGACAGTTTTAGATATATCTAATATGGAGAAGCCTACATATATTGGTTTATTGTAAGTAACTTGAATCTTTTGCATTTGAATAGCTACCAAGTTTTCAGAAAATATTGTTAAGTCCTTGAAATATGGTTTTGCAATTAAATTCTCAGCACCATCTTTTCTTCTATTTTTTTCCCACTCTGTAACAAGTCTTACGTCAATTCTCCTATCAACATTTTCCATAGTCTTGCCATAAATACTATTATTTGCCAACTTGTAAGTATTACGATCAAATTCATTCTTTGAATCATTTCTTAATCTTGAATTCAAGTCTATATATTTTTTCAACCAATCAGATTGAGAAAACTGTAAAACTCTATGAACTTTAGTTAACTTGAGTCCATGTTCCAAACATTGTTTTAATAATTGATAGTGAATAACATATTTTGATTTATCATTTAAATTGGGTATTCATTTTATGCATTTAGAATTTGGCGGTTTAAAGTTTTCTGGACAAAACGGAAAATCGTTATGATAGGAATGTAGACTTGTAGGATATTCTAAATCAACTTCTAAAACATATCCCTTATTAGATTTTTTAGAAATATTCATAATATTTAAATCATTGATTTCTTTATCTGTTAACCAAACAAAATCTCCCGTTGGAATGTGCTGTGACATTACATAACCATACAAATTTGTTGCATCATAATAAATTATGTATTTAGTTGGCTTTAAAGGATCAAAATTTAAAAGAAATGGGTTATTAGCATCAGATTTTCTACAAATGCAAGAGCTCACACCACCGCGAACGCTTTTTTTGAAAAAGTGTATCATATCTGGATCAGTTAACAATTCTAACTCTATTCCAGTATAACGCAAACACGCCTCCCAGGATAAACCTGGAAAAGTGTAAAAATGAGCTGGATCGAGCTTATATGTGGATAAACAAGTGCTTCTAAAATTTTCAAAAATATCTGCCAAAAGTAAAGTATCAGAGAGTAAGTAAACGTCGGAGTATTGACCAAGAGATTCACATTTAAACAATTGCCAAACCTTTACAGCTCTTTGGTATTCCGCATTACTGATGTGCTCATCCGTTAAAGTATTATAAAATTGGTCTTTCTGAGGTAAAGTTGTTTCTTCTAATTTTAAATAATCATCAATATAACTGTAAGGAAATACACCTTTTTGCCGAATAAGTTTAAATCTTTCTTCATCATTGAAAATTTTTTTTATTTCCTTACATTGTTCATCTTTTAAGCTTTCAGAGAGTTTTGATAAAGAATGGGATAGAAATTGGAAAGAATCAATAAACCTTAATGATATATTTTTTTTCTTAGCCTTTTGTGTCTTTTTATCAAAATAGTTATCCACATGAATAAGCTTTTCAAATGAAATATATTTTTCCTTGTTTTGTGCGATAACTGTTAGTTGTTCTTTGTTTAAGCATAATTTTTTAAGAAATAGATGAGAATCATAATTACGCAAATTATGCAATATAACTGAAATAAAGTTAGGTATTCTGTAATTTATGTTGCAGAGTGAATGAGCTGGACCTCTATAAAGACCGGTTATATGACAATGATCTGCAACCCTGTCATTTAAAAGAGGTTTATTACAAATATGACAAACTTTTTCATAGTTATGATAAATTTTGTCCAGTTCGTTCAAAGGGATCATTTTTTTAGGAGCCTTTAAATATTTATTGTATATGTTATACACATCTCTTTCTAAAGAATTTATAAATAATGTATCACAATTTTGACCTCTATATTTTTCAAATTTAGAATAATTATCGTCGAAGGAACATTTAATGTAATAGGCAAATGAATGTGGAATATGTTCATATTGTTTTAAGGTGTATGAAGTATTAGGATTTTTATCAACATTGTCATTATTTAAAGGCTTTAAAATGCATTCAAAATCTGCATACACCACGAAAGGAACTTTCATTTGTTTATGATAATTTACAAATTTCAAAATATTATCATATGAATAGTTTCCAAACTTATCTTTTATTAATTCTTTAGAAGGTAGGTTAATTCGTAAATGATCACAATCATAGCTATTGTGTTGTAATAAATTTTCTTCTGTAGTGAAATATTGTAAACAAACATCGCAAATATATTTTTTTCCGTGATGTTTAGAAATTTGTGCAGAAACTAGTTTTGATAAATCTTTAATATAGCAATAATGAAAAGTTTTTTCATCATCATCACTTATTAACAATAAATTGACATGTTGATTTTTTTTATTCGATGAATAATAAAGTGGACCAATTACTTCATACCCCTTTTTAGGATTTATAATTTCTAATCCATATACATTAATAGAAATGTTATTTTTTTCTTCAAAAATCTTAATGTTCTTTAGCAACATTGGAAATTCTATACCTGACATATCCAAAACAGAAGAGTAGTGTGGGTAGGATGAAGTTTCAAAATCTAATCCGCTTGGTTGGTGAAGAGCAGACACAACTGCCCAGGCGAAGCAAAAGTTGTCATCATTCTTAATGTTGATCACAGCTTGACGTCTCTTGATCTCTTGAGGAAGTTCGATAAAAGATGAGGCTCTCAGCGGATTGTGCTTGTTAACATTAATTTCCAAATGAAGTAAATTCATCAAAGACCATCCTGCAACGTAAAAATTAAAAAAATTACTTTTTTTGTTGCTGTTGTAAAATCGAAAATAAATTCTTTACCTGAATCTCTTTCTGCAAATTCGTCAGCTTTCTGGTCAATAATGGTGCAGATTTGCTCTAACAGTTCTTTTTTCTGATATCCCTGGCAAATGACTTGGAACGGCGCATTAAAAGATTTGACATCATAGCTGTCGCTGCTAGGGTTAAAATAGAAACCGAACAGTTCCATATTTAGCTTGATACATTTATGCTTCTGCAGTTCTTGATCTATTAGATGTGCAATTTTGTATTCCAAATGTTGAAAATATTCTTTCACATTTGTGAAGTTTTGGTGTGAGGAAATCCTATAAGATATTATTCGTTCCCTGAATGCTGACTTGATAATTTCAACACCTTCCTCCAAGCCTATTTTGGAATTGTTCTTGTGCACCTAGTGTAGAAGATGTCCACCCCATAGACTTTGGTTTATATTTTTCTTGCATTCTTTACAATATTTTACAATATTTGTAGAATCTATAAATTAAGAAAAAAATATTTTACAAAATATAACATGAAAAATAAAATGTTCTTACCTTTAACAAGCTTTGGTTTTTTCAACCAACTGTTGAGTTTTGTGGAATTTCCGTTAACATGTTTTTTAATATGTCGCAATAAATTATCCTTTCTAGTGAAGACTTTATTACATGTTACACACTTATGCATTTCTGAAGTTTTCTGGATAATAATAATAATAAAATTAATATTGTGCAATTCTATTTAGTTATAGTCAAATTTTGAAAAAAGCAATTGCATTTTTGAAGTTCTTTGTATAATAATAAAGTTAATATTGTGCATTTTTATTTAGTTATAGTCAAATTTTGAAAAAAGCAATAGAAATTAATTGACTTTATGAATCCATTTCTTCAAATGAGTCAACTAATTTGTCAAAGGCCTGTTTAACATAATTCACCGTACTTTCGTCTCCCTTTTTAATTGTGATCAAATTAGTTAAATTTTGAATAGTGAAACCCAGACACTTAAGGTTTGCTATTTGATTTTTATTTTTTTTATAAATTTTAAATTTTTTTTTAATGATAAATGATGGTTTCGAAATTGAATTTTGTTCAACTGGTGAATTATTAGGAGAAATATCCGAAGTTAAATTTGCTTCAATTTGTTTTTCTTGCGAATCAGAATTTACAATAGCATATGGTGAATTAATAGAAGATATAGCCGAACTTAAATTTTGATCAATTTGTTTTTCTTGCGAATCAGAATTTACAATATCATATGGTGAATTAATAGGACAAATAGCCAAACTTAAATTTTGATCAATTTGTTCTTCTTCCGAATCAAAATTTTCACTAAACAAAAAGGGAGAGCAAATTGGTCTCGGAGAATTAATTGGCGATTTTAATGTTAAATAATTTGGATTAGATTTTTGAAAACAAACAATATCCTCATAGCTAGAATTTTGAGTTTCGTCAATGTCATTCAGTTCTTCAAGAGTTTGTTTAGTTTTTGTTGTAATTAAGTCCGTTTTGTTGTCAATAATGTCATTAAGATAGTCAAGAGTTTGTTGTTGAGTAGCTGTAAATAAATATTTTTCGTTGTTGTGTTTGTTGGCATTATTCTGAACTTGGCTATTGTAAATAATTTCATTCAAGTCCTGAATAGTTTGTTGTTGACTAGTTGTAAATACGTCTGTTTCATTGTTTTGTTGGTTTGCAAAATTTTGCATTTAAGTACATGTGTATAAGTCAAAGTCATTGTCAATTATTTTGCTACTCGATGCCAAAAAATTGTCCATTATGAAAAAAATCGTAATAACAAATAAAAATGCCACAAATGTACATAAAGATGTCACCAATATATATAAGAATTAAATCTTGCCAAATAAAAATGTTAGAAATAAAAATAAAAATTAAAAAATTACCAAATAGACACAATGTAAACACCAGAAAACTCGCGAGCTCTGCACAGTGTGAATGCAGAAATCAATTGCATTCGTCTCTTCGCTGAGGCGATTTTATATGCAAAAGTTAATCACATGTGTCCTATTTAAAGTTGAACGACAATCTCTAAAAACCACTTTCCCAAGCCGATCAACAACCTTACATTAATTATATTGAGGAGGAAGAAGAAGAGATGAAGGAAGATGATCAGGAAATTGACGAAGGAGTGGACATGGATGGACAACTGCTAAATTTAGGAACCGAGGCTGACGTAAAAGTAAGCAAGTTTAGGGCTAGTGAATTATTTAATAATTTTGAAGAAAAAGATGTATGTGTTATACAAAGCTACTCTAAAATTGAAAGTCGAAGACTAGGAACATTTGCTATTTGCCTTCCTTGTAGTGCAATTCACATGAGATATTTACGGAGAGGGAAGTCCGATCATGTGAGCTGCCACTACAAAAGAGCTTATGTTGTTAGTGCTTCTGATTTACATTGTGCTATTTGTAGGATACATCTTTTTCTACTAATTCCTGAACATGCTTGCTTTTACTGCAATAAAAATGAAAAAAAAGAGATAGAAGATTATGTTGTTAAATATTAATAATAAACATAGTTTGTAAAGGTGATGTGTAGATTATTTCAACAATATTAATTTTAAATATAGGTTATAAACGTAATGGGTAGATAATGTCAAAAATATTAATTTTAAACATAAATTGTAAAGATAATAAGTAGAATACGTCAACAATATTAATTTTAAAAAATGTCAACTGTTACTATAAGCGGTTATATATTTTCAGTGCTATATGCAAAATACTTCTTTTTATTCTAACATCTGACACTGTATTTGTAAATGAAATAGCTAATCATATGTAAAAAAGTGTCGATTATGTCAACTGCCACTAGAAGCACTCATATAACATTTTGTTAACGCTTGTTTCTGTATTCAATTGAGTTTTCTCTTACTTGATGCAAATTATATTAATATTATTAGTATAATTAAAAAGTAGTAGATTAGGCTATGCCGGTCCGACAATCAAAACCGTCATTTTTACATGTAAATTCCCATAAGAAAATTTAAGCTTCGATTTGCAAAAGTGGTGCCATTTTAGGGCGTGGCACTTTTTGTGTAAACCTATAACAATTGTTTTGTTATGTAATGTGAAAATTAGTATGTATTAAAAAACTTGTTAGATCATTGTTGTCGTTTCAATATAGGAAAAGGAAAAAATGTGTGTCAATTATTATATATATATTTACATTTACTTTTTTTTACAAAATTATTTGTTACCAGAGTTTTCACAAACACAAATTATAAAAAAAATATTATCCTCTTTTTAAAATTACAACAAAATGATGTCTAATTACATCTTTGAAGATTTGTACCAAATAGTAATATCTAGTGCGACATACCGGACAATTGTTTACCATTATAGAACAACAATTTTCATCATTCCATCTTAAAATACATTTTAAACAAAAAATGTGGGAACATGTATTTGGTCTACATGAATCATAATATTCGATTATTTCAAAACAAATAGCACAAAACACTTTTTTCTCTTCACTCTCAGTTTTGTTCAAATTTTTTAAAACAATCCCATTATTTTCTTCTCGAACTAATGGTATATTTTCTTCTTGAACTCCTGGTATAATTTCTTCGAGGCTAATTGTCTGAAGCGGAATGGATCGATTTCTTTCTCCAACTGATTCACTCATTTTATTTTAATATTATTATTAATAGATTTATTCAACAGATTTTTTTCTTTTAACAGTCACTCGTACCTTAACATACTAAAATGATCTTGATGCACCTATTTATAAGACTTAAGAATGCAAAATCAAATGTGGGAGAACAAAGAGAAAAAATTAAAAATATGATGCGAATGAGAATAAAAGGGGAGGAAGTTAAGAATGAGGGACATGAGAGAGAGGAAGAGGAGGAGGAGGAGGCGCTCCCCTATTATAACTACTTATTATTGTCTAATTTTTTGAACTAGCTATCCCAAAAAAGTTGGGCGCAATCGGTATCATGCTTAGACGAGGTCTAAGGTATCATAGGTACCTAGTAGCATAGTGCTACTAGGTGCTAGTGCCCATTGCGTATTTTGTAAACGTCAAATTCACACCTACAGTGCTGTAGTTTTCGATTACGTGTTTTGGTTTCATCTCTGTTATAAACATAAAATATAATTGGAATATTTCGTAGAATCTAAAAATAGAATAAAATACAAGGTGTCCCATTTAAAATTATGAAGTTGATGTCAGTTACCAGTAGATCTGGCAACACTGCAACTACGAAAATATTTTAAGAGCTAAATCACGGCTTCGTATGGAAGTAATCAAAGTTTGAAAGGCTTCCTTCTTTTGATTCGTCAAATACTTCTAATAAGCCAACGAGTTTGAATCACCCTGTATATAGAGCATATTTCTAACCTGGTTAGTAGGGTGTTGTATTTGTTATTAATAATACGTAATAATTAATATTGGGTTAATTAACTAAACATTGTTTAATTCGTTCCATGTTAAGGTGTCCTTTTTATTCATCTAATATTAATTTATTAATGTACTTTTTAATTTGTAAGTAAATATGTTAAGGAAACTCCTAATTTCTTATTTATTTCTTTATTATCTACAATTTATTTTAATTGTCAAATTAATTATTACTTATTTTGGGCATAAATGATGCGTATCTTAGTTATTTTATTATCACATCATTTACAGGTATATTTAATTTTATAACTATTCATAACGCACAAATTTGGTATTAACCCTCTTAAGCACTCTAGAAGTCGTGCATCTGATTCTACATGCTCGACGAAAAAAAAGAACTACTCCGACCGGCATTGAGATAGTACGAAAATATGTACGGTACTTGCTTACCAAACTTCTAACAGTTTCGTGAGTTCGGTCTATATTTCCGACAGGAAAACACTTTCCTTTTCTCCAATACTCCAGTACATCGAAGTGACAAGTGAACAAAGAAAAATCCCAGCACCACAAGAGAAGGGCCCTTCGAAGCCGACGAACTGTGCTGTTTAAGGTAAGAGTGCCGTTTACCTCTTTTGTGCGTTCTTTCTTTTACTCATTTACCACTTTTTTCACACCTATCATACAGTCCACTGTTTACATGCGTTACCGCATCATTTTGGTACCTTCTCCGCGGATTTGAATTAGTATTTAAATTAATTAATTCTAAATCTTTAAACGCCATTAAAAATATTAATTTTTTCATTTAATTTCGTCCGGCAGTCCGGCCGAGGCGATCGATAATCCTTGCGCATACGTTTATCGCTCAAAACTCGTGCGCGAAGTTCCAGCCGGTACTTCTCTCTACGTATTTTTATAAAATAGATATTTCAGGGATTTAAGAGCCCAACTCATCGTTTTAATAAGGTTAATAATACGTTCATGTAGCTAATTTAATTTGTATTAAAGCGTTTGAATGCAACCTATATTTTCTGGTAAAGACTTAAAGTTTACATATTTATAGTTGCATTTCACACAGTTTTTCAATTGTTTTAAACAAGAATATTATATTATAAATTAATTTAATATACATCAATTTCTTTCGCCAAAATTGTCAATAATTTAAATTTAGCATGTCGGATAAACTGGCAATACTTAAACTAAAACGAACTACAGCATATAATAGATTAAAGGAGACATATGACGTGGGACTTGAGGTCTCAGAAGATAGTTCCAAAAAATCTACCTTTCTTGCGAGGGTCGAAGGAATTGATAAAGTGTACGACGATTTTCAAACAGTTCATAATCAAATTGTTTCTTTAATATCTGAAGATGAGTTTAGTACATACGACTCATTACGAGTTGCTGCTGATAAGGTGTTCTATGGCGCAAAAGCGATAAAACATGAAATTTTAATAAGTGATTCAAATGCAAATGTCTCTTTAAATAATTCTCTCATAGGTACTACACCTAAATTCACAGCTAGGTTGCCAAAAATAGTTTTACCCATATTTGATGGGGAATTTAAGAAATGGTCAGGTTTTTTTGATCTCTTTAATAGTCTTATACACCAAAACACTGAACTTTCCCAAGTAGAAAAATTTCAATATCTCCTTACGTCATTGGATAAAGAACCATTATCTTTAATTAAGGGTCTTCCAGTAACTGACAATAATTACATAGTAGCTTATGAAATAATTGAAAAAAGATATCAAAATAAAAGATTATTAGCTACTTACCATTATAATGAAATTTCTCAAGTCTTTTCTGTTCAAAGGGGAACTTCTAAAGAACTTAGAAATATTTTAAATATTTTTTCGGATTTAGCCGCCCTTCGTGTTATGCAATTCCCTGTCGATCAGTGGGATTTTCTTTTATTGAATATGCTTCTTCAGAAATTGGACATAGCTACCAGAACTGATTTTGAAATACAAAATACTTCAGACTTTCCGACTTACTTTGAATTAAAATATTTTTTGGAGAATAAATGTAAGGCATTAGAGTCAGTTCAGTTGGCTGTTCCAAACAACAATAATTCAGGGTTTAAAGTAAACAATAAACAGAATAATTCTCATTTAAGTTCTAGAAACACTAAAACCTTTCAAAATAAAAATTCGCTTCCAGCATTCATGACTTCAACTTCGGCTAATCAAAATAATACATCTAACCACAATAACACCCTTAATCATAGTAATTTAAAATGCATCATGTGTTCTTCATCACATGCATTATATAGGTGTTTCGCATTTATTTCTAAAACTCCCAAAGAAAGATTTTCTTTTGCAAAACAACATAATTTATGTACGAATTGTCTTGCTTCCCAACATTCTGTTCGGAAATGCATTTCCTCATCTAAATGCAGGGTTTGTGGATTATCTCATCATACATTATTACATGTAGACAAAAATGCGGAGACCGTTTCACCTGTCGAACAACAGTCTTTTACAGATCCAACGTTGCCAAGTTCTTCACAATGTCCGAAAAATTCGGAACCAAACATTAATCTTGCCATTAATGCTATGACGAGTACAGTAACTACTCATCAATCCACCGTCCTTCTCTCCACAGCTGTTGTAGAAGTCAAGGATAGTCGAGACAATTTTCAAAAAATTCGAATCCTTTTCGATACTGCTAGTATGGCCAATTTATTTCTGAAAAATGTGTGAATAGACTTGGACTATCTCGTATTCGATCTTCAATTCCAATTGAAGGATTTTTGTCAGCTCAATCCAATAGCGGGATAACCCATTGTACTATAAAACCTTGTGGCCACTAGATCCTAGGTTTTCTTTTAATGCTATTATTTTACCAAAAATATGTTCGGATCAGCCGAAAATTAATGTCGACCCTTCACAGTGGTCACATATTCGCCACTTAAAATTGGCAGATAACTCTTTCCATATTCCCGGACCGATCGATATGCTAATTGGTGCGGAATTGGTTCCTTTAGTTTTAGGTTCTGGTCGTGTTTTTGGTCAGCCTGGTCAACCTACTGCTCTAGAGACCATATTTGGCTACATTCTTCAAGGACGTTCAAATAGTGCTGAATTATCTAAATCTCATACAGTCTTAGTCAATTGTCATACATCTGTAGATATGAATCTTGACTTGCTACTTAAAAAATTTTGGGAGATTGAACGTATCCCTAAAATCTCTTCTTTGTCCTCTGATGACATAAAATGTGAACAGATTTACAAATCTCTTACTTACAGAGACATTTCTGGTCGGTTTTGTGTGCCCTTGCCATTTAAGACCAATGAACCCACATTTGGCGATACATATTCCCAAGCCTATCGTTTCTTCTGCACACTGGAAAAGCGATTATCTAAAAATCCTGAACTCAGACAATCCTACTCGGATTTCATGCAGGATTACTTGGATAGCGGACACATGACTCTTGTCGCAAAGTCCGACTTCAAATCACCTAAAGCATATTACATGCCTCATCATTGTGTCACAAATAATGAGAACCCGAACTCTAGAGTAGTATTCAATGCTAGTTTTCGAGGATCTTGTGGCATTTCTCTTAATGAAACCTTATTAGTTGGACCTAAACTGCAACGTGATATTTCAACTATTCTGTTAGGTTTTCGATATTATGCATTTGTCTTTACTTGTGATATAAAACAAATGTACAGGCAAATTCGCATTCAATCTCAATTTCGAGATTTTCAAAGAATTCTTTGGCGCTTTTCTCCCGAGGATCCAATTAGTGAGTATCATCTATTGACTGTGACATATGGTGTGTCATCCGCTCCCTATTTGGCTCTGAGAACTATACAAGAGCTTGCAAATCAGGAGGCACTTCGGTTTCCTCTGGCAGCTGCCACGGTGAGAAGAGATATCTATGTTGACGATGCGCTCAGTGGAAATAATGACCTTGAAACAACTTTACAGCTCCAAGAAGAGCTAATTCAATTAATGAAATTAGGAGGTTTCGAGCTCAGAAAATGGGCTAGTAATCATCCAGCTATTCTCGCAAATATTCCTTCTTCTGATGTTCAAACATCTATTAGCTTTGATCATTTATTTATTAAGGTCCTTGGATTAAGATGGTGTCCACAAGATGACATATTCTCATACACTTTTAACCCAATAGAGCTACAATGTACTAAGAGAAGTATTCTATCAGAAATTAGTAGAATATTTGATCCCGTAGGATTTATTTCTCCCATTATTTTACTCGCAAAATGTCTTTTGCAAAAATTATGGGCATCGAAGATATCGTGGGACGATACTCCCTCGGATGAAATTGTCCTAACTTGGAATACATATAAGTCTGAATTATATCGTCTTACAGAAATAAAAATTCCTAGACGTGTAATAGTTGATGATCTTCAGCGTATCGAATTGCATGGTTTCTGCGACGCCTCACAAATAGGCTATGCAGGGGTTATATATTTTCGTACCGAGAGCATATCTGGAGTCGTTAAAACATTTCTTGTCACAGCCAAATGTAAAGTGGCCCCTCAAAAAAACATTTAGAATCCGCGTCTAGAACTCTGCGCAGCTGTTCTGTTGGCGGATCTAATCTCATTTGTTAAAGAAGTCTATTCAGAGTTGCTTGTATGCTTGGTCTGACTCATCTGTCACTTTAGCCTGGTTAAACGCCAGTCCTCATAAGTGGAAAACCTTTGTTGCGAACAGGGTAAGTCATGTTCAAGACCTAATTGATAAATCTTCCTGGCATTATATTCCGTCGTCGGAAAATCCTAGTGACTGTGCCTCACGAGGGTTAACTCCTGCTCAACTTCTTCAACATTCTCTGTGGTGGTGTGGCCCAGCATTTCTTTCTCAGTCTAAAGCATTCTGGCCTCCGCAGCCTACTGTGGCTTCTTATGAATCCACTGGTGATGAAGAAAAACAAACGGTCTTAATTACTTTCATAAATGAAAGTATTATAAATAATTTGCTTCATGACTTCTCAGCTCTACTAAAAATTCAGAGGATTCTTGCGTATGTTTTTCAATTTTCATCCAAATCTATAAAACATTCTCAGTATATCACACCTCTTGAAATGAATAGGACTCGTTTATGTATCATTCGTCACGTACAACGTGAAATATTCTCAGATATCTTTGATAAAATTCTAAGTAATACCCTCTTGCCCAAATCTTTTCGAAAGCTTGCCCTTTTCATCGATTCAGATGGTTTAATCAGGGTGGGTGGTAGGCTTAGAAATAGCAATTTAGCTTATGATACTAAACATCCTATTCTACTACCCAAATCACATAGACTTACTGATTTAATTATTGAGTGGATCCACAATTCTAACCTTCATCCTGGTTTGAAAACTATGCATTATTTAATTCTTCAGCACTTTTGGATATTATCCCCCAGAAGCGCAATATATCGTTGCCTTTCTCGATGCATACGATGTTTTCGATGCAAACCAAAATCATACAATCCTTATATGGCGGATTTACCTTCTTTACGTGTCTCTCAGATAAAGGCATTCTCTTCAGTCTGCATTGACTTTGCAGGTCCTTTCTCTCTTTTGATGTATCGTCATCGAAATGCTAAAACTTTCAAGGGATATGTATGTATCTTTGTATGTACTGCCACTAAAGCAAGTCATCTGGAAGTTACTTCAGATTTAACATTTGACGGATTTTTAGGGGCCTTTAAGCGTTTTGTAGCCCGCCGTGGCAGATGTTCATTCATTAGCAGTGACCAAGGCACTAATTTCAAGGGTGCCAGTCGGCAGGTCCTGGAATACGCTGCCAATGCAGCTGAACAATTGTCGATTAATTGGAGTTTCAATCCACCAGGAAGTCCTCATTTTAACGGTTTGGCCGAAGCCGGCGTGAAGTCTATGAAAGCGCATTTATACCGAACTACAGGCTCACAAATTTTATCCTTTGAAGAGTTTCACACTCTTGTGACTCAAATCGAGTCTGTGCTAAACTCGCGACCCCTGTGTCCAATAAGTGCAGACCCCAATGACCTACAGCCTCTGACCCCTGGTCATTTTTTAACACTGGAGCCACTTGCTAGTGGTATCTGTGAGCCTGACCTTAGTCACTTAAATATAAATAGACTAAATCGGTGGCAGTTGGTTCAACGATTGCATGCAGACTTCTGGAAGAGGTGGTCCCAAGAATATGTCCACTCTCTTCAAGAAAGGCATAAATGGACTGACGCCGTCCCTCAAATTAAACTTAACTCGCTAGTTTTAATTAAGCACGACTCGAAACCCCCTTTACAGTGGGAATTAGGTAGAGTTACAGAGACTCATCCTGGGAAGGATGGCGTTATTCGAGTCGTAGCTATAAAAACGTCTCATGGTCTAATGCAACGACCTGTGGTAAAGGTTTGCCCTTTACCTGGCAATTAAATTCGCTTGCGCGTTCGGTTTAAGCTATTATATGTTGTATCGTCAATTTACTTTAAAACATTCGTTTTGGTGGGTGGAATGTTAAGGAAACTCCTAATTTCTTATTTATTTCTTTATTATCTACAATTTATTTTAATTGTCAAATTAATTATTACTTATTTTGGGCATAAATGATGCGTATCTTAGTTATTTTATTATCACATCATTTACAGGTATATTTAATTTTATAACTATTCATAACGCACAAATTTGGTATTAACCCTCTTAAGCACTCTAGAAGTCGTGCATCTGATTCTACATGCTCGACGAAAAAAAAGAACTACTCCGACCGGCATTGAGATAGTACGAAAATATGTACGGTACTTGCTTACCAAACTTCTAACAGTTTCGTGAGTTCGGTCTATATTTCCGACAGGAAAACACTTTCCTTTTCTCCAATACTCCAGTACATCGAAGTGACAAGTGAACAAAGAAAAATCCCAGCACCACAAGAGAAGGGCCCTTCGAAGCCGACGAACTGTGCTGTTTAAGGTAAGAGTGCCGTTTACCTCTTTTGTGCGTTCTTTCTTTTACTCATTTACCACTTTTTTCACACCTATCATACAGTCCACTGTTTACATGCGTTACCGCATCAAAATACAATCCAAAAATATCACTACCTTTCTTTGCCTTAGTTAACAAGGTACCAACCACTGGCGGCTCCTCCATTAGGTCAAATGGTCAATGACCCACCAATAAATATTTCCAGCAGAAAATAATAAATAATTTATATTTTTTTAATTCTATTCTTCTAAGCGTGTAAACTCGTTGAATGTTTATGTTGATTCTGCGGCAGTCGCACTATCGATGCCTGGCACAGCGATCTCCGAAGGTTTCGTTTCGTTGCACCACGAGGCTGGACGCCCGCGATGTCCTCGTGATTATAAACGGAGGCGAGTTTTTCCCGAGTGTTCCCAATTGAATTCGCATAGGGGCCCATAGGTAATATACGGCTTACGTTGGCAAATTTTGAGTCAACAGCCGCCCCCGAGGAAACTTAAACATTTTTGTCAGTTGATACGTTTAATGTCAATCGTGCGTATTTTTATAGAATTTATTTTATTTTTAAAACTTGTTTGTTGAGTTTGTGGTTTAAATTAATTGAAAAAAATAATGTTTTTTGAATAATGGTGTTTTAGAACCTTAAGACTTCAAAAGCCGCCAGTGAGCTGAACTTTGAGAAATGTTTCGAATTTAAGGCCAGATGTCGACCTTTGCCGGAACTTAAAATTCGGGAGACAAGTAAAGACAAAAACAAAAAAGTAAATTGTTATTTTAGCAAAAATATGTGCGAAGGGATAAGGGCATCTTATTGTTTCGTGTCCTTGATTTTTTCAGATGACTCTATGGTGTAAAATATAATAATTAGGAAATTAGGTGTATGTATGTATATATATATATATATATATATATATATATATATATATATATATATATATATACCCCCCTGAAAAGTTAACAATGATCCGCCATTGGTAACAACTGGTTCATAATTATTTTAATTACACAAATATAATAAAAATTATGAATACAAAAGTCAATGTCCAGCATTCCATTATATGGCGGAACAAAATAGAGGCCAAACAAAATGTTTGTACTCCTGAAAAAATCATTCTCACAGGCTTTCATATCTTCACGTTTTAGCGTCCCAAAATGCTAAAAAATATGTCTTGTTAATTTCGACGGATTTTCTGTTGGTCTGTCTGTCAGTTCGGGGATTAGCTAAAAAACAACTCATTCGATTGACTTCAAATTTTGTTCAAAAATTAAGGATCATATTATGGAGATGACCTGGTAATATTGTAGTAGAAATGTGTGGCGGAACAAGATGGCAACCTAGTCAAACGTTAAAGAATTATTACTAGAAAACTAATTATCCAGTTTACCTCAAATTTTTCACAGAATTCAAGTGTTACCTAGGAATGAACCGGCAACATTTTGTTATGAATCCAGGAGAGCAAATCAAAATGGCGGCGTAACAAAATATTAAAAAAATCAGCCTGAAAAAAAAGCACTTATTAGATTAATCTCAAATTGTGTGCAAGTATTAAGAGTAATATAGAGATAAACTGATAAAGTTGTTGTACGCATTAAAGATGGCAAAAGAAAATGGCCGCCAAATAAAATGTTTAAAAAAACAACGTAAAAAAATCTTGTTCAATTAGAAATTCAAGGAAAAATTCGATGTAATATATGGATAAACTGATACGAATTCAACATGATGAAACAAAGTAGGTGTGTGTCAACGTAAAAACTACTTATTAACAATATGTGCTACTAAATAACTATGTACCGAACTTAATTGGGTCATACTTCACTATTTCTAATAAAAAGAAAGATTCATAACGGGTGAAGTTACGGGTAAAGGAAATTTGCCGATTTTTTTAATATGTCAAGCTTTCGAAACAATTCGCTTTTTTTCAGAGCTCTCTAATTTATAATTTAGATCAATTTAAAAAAAAAAACTTAAATTTCCTGTAAATTATGTAATTTATTGAGGCCTGAAGAATAAGCGAATGGTTTCGAAAGCTTGGCATATTCAAAAAATAAATATAATATAGGAATATTTTTGGCAGAATCCCCGTTATTGCTTTATACTGGTGATAGTGTACGGCCGTTCCTACGAGTATATATATATATATATATATATATATATATATATATAATATATATATATATATATATATATATATATATATATATATATATATATATATATATATATATATATATGCAAAAATTATATATTTTTGCCTTTTGCTGTATGTATACATATGGTTGTTGGCGACTGCATTTAAAATGGGTGATAAAACTGAAAAAGAAATAAAAATGTGTTTTCACACACCCTTATTCAGATTTCTTGGTCTTTCTTCTTACATGAAAAAATTATATATTTTTGCCTTTTGCTACATATATCCTTTTCTGGCCAAGAAATCTGAATAAGGGTGTGTGAAAACACATTTTTATTTCTTTTTCAGTTTTACCAGGCTTGATGAAAGGCCCAGAAATCGGGGTATCCTGTGACGCAATCGAAAGCAATGTCTTCTCGTAGGTCGCTTACATACAGAAATTATATATTTTTGCCTTTTGCTATATATATATATATATATATATATATATATATATATATATATATATATATATATATACAGCGTGTCGCAAAAAATTCTGAACTCCTACTTCTTCTGCTTATTAACTTATAGCTTATTAACTTACTAGGTCCTATTTTTTTATAAATATGTACACATAGTGTCCAAAATAGGCGTTATAAACGAAACAAACTTGGTTTGAAAAGATCACCCTATATTCACAAATTTTAGTTCTTCGTTAAATTGTAATATATTATTTGCTCTAGCACATCGCTGTTAATTGTATGACTATGAACAAGTGGAAAACAATATTTGAGGCATTTTGAATAAATACAAAGTGAAAACGGAGATTTTATAGAAAATTTCTGTTGTAACTTTTAAAAATACGTTTAATAGTTCCTATTGAGTGGTACCTGAAAAAGGTACCGATGAAACCTACATTGCAATTAATTAAGCTCCCCATCTCCAACCTTCGCACCGATTCAAAATGCACAAATAGTCGATTGGTTCATAGCTAGTTAATAACTCTAGATATATGGTATGTTAAATCAAATATGATTAAAATTTTATTTAGAATTCAAAAATGCAAAAATATTTAGGATTAGTTTTATTTGAAATATCACATATCTCAAAATCATTTAATTTGGCAAATTCTGTTACTTAACCCTTGTTTTGCGTCCATTTTATTAATATAATTAAATAGTTAGGAAAAATATGTCTATTAACATGTTAAAAATAGCAATAGCCGTTGTTCTAGAAAACTCTCTTAATATATTCCCAATTCTAAAATGGCTTTTGTAGGTCCTTTTAAGTAGCTATATAAAAAGTGAGCTAGGGGCTCAGGTCAGGACACCTAGTGGGTCAAAAAAATCAGAATATCTCCATATTCTATCAAAAAGTATTTCAGTATTGTCTTGCATCCCTCATGAGACACATTCTGTTGGTAATATGCCTGTAGCTTGAACAAATCTATATAATTGGGTGTTCAAGATAATATTTTATTTTTTTGAGTGAATTTACAAAACAATGTCAATAATGAACTAACAAGGAAATTTTTCGAGTATGTGGATTTGGAGGTACCAATAAAAAGTAACAAAATATTTAGTTTTGCCAAATTATTGAATGAGTATAAATTTAATTATCATGAATATAAAGCTTTTAAAAAGTTAGAAGTATTTAAAGATGATCGTTTTATGGTCAGACATATACTTTTTCAGACGAATCAACTTTTACTACCAATAAGACAATAAGTTCTTAAAATTATTCTTGATGGAGTGACGGTAATAGTTTTTCAGAGTCGTATCAACATTTATTTAAAACTAACACTCAATATTAATGTTTTTTTTTAATACCGATTTTTATTATTTTTAGTAATAAAGGTGATCGGCTTTATTTGTTAAACCTGAATATAATATTTTTAATAATTAATCGGCAGATATTCGAATCATCATTAGTTCGCTAAGTCTCCGAACATGAACCATTCTACTATTTTTATCAGGCTACTAAAAAGAAGTCATGTGTCTAAAAAAGGACAGTTTTAAATGGCATCTATTTATGAAGGAAAATTAAAGATAAACCAGGTGTTTATGTGGCTGTATCTATTCAAATGTAACGTGTGGAAAAATCCAAAACATTTGATATTTGTTAGAAGAAATATAATTTACAAATTTAAAAAAAATCGGTAAATTTCCTTTACCCGGAACTTCTCTCGTTATGATTTTTTTTTCTATTTTTTAGGAATAGTGAAGTGTGACCCAATTTAGTTCAAAGCATGGCAACAGTATATATGTGTTACATATACTGTCTTTTTATTTTTATTGGGCGCAATTTTGTTCCATCATATTGGATTCCTACCAATATTTTACCATTTTCTTTCCACCTATACCACACATGACTTTTGTGCATAATTTAAAATAAACTCAATAAGTAGTTTTTACACATACCGTCATGTTGAATTCGTACCAGTTTATCCCCTTTTCAAAATTAATTTTTCTGCAAAATTTCAATTTTTGTTTTACTATCTTAAATTGAAACCCATATTTTCAGTTATTATGTTAGAGTGGTGTATTATGGGGTTAGGATCCAGGATAAAAAAGAAAAGCCCTATTTTAAATTGTCGACGTTTCGCAAGTTACTTGTTGCATCCTCAGAGCACATATAGATTCCGCAGATATTTCCCAGATATTAAGTGGCTAAATGGTTTTCGTTAAGGATCATCTTGTTGTTATGTTAGAGGGGTAGTGGCGTAGCTACAATTTTTGGGCTCCTTGCGGTTTTCGGTAAAGGGCCAACTCTCAAAACAAAAAAATAACTGAAGACAAAAAAAAAGGTCATCCATACAGAATTTGGGGTTAGGATCCAGTATAAAAAACAATGTTGCATCCTCAGGACACAGATTTTATATCCTGCATCAAACTCATATTATCAGTCTTTACCTACTCCGTTGGTCCGCAGATATTTTCTAACCCCAGATAATACCCCACTCTAACAACAAGGAGATCGTTAACGAAAACCATTTAGAAACTTAATATGTGGGAAATATCTACGAACCAACGGAGTAGGTAAAGACTGATAATATGGGTTTCAAGCAGGATATAAAATCTATATGTGTCCTGAGAATGCAAGAACAAAGTTGCGAAACGTCGAAAATTTAAAAAAGACTTTTGTTTTTTTTTACTTGATCGTAACCCCAAATAGTACACCACTCTAACATAAAAACAAGAGGATCGTTAACGAAAATCATTTAGAAACTTAATAACTGGGAAATATCTGCGGACCAACGTAGAAGGTAAAGACTGATAATATGGGTTTCATGCAGGATATAGAATCTATATGTGCCTTGAGGATGCAACAATAAAGATGCGAAACGTCGCCAATTTAAAAAAAAAGTCTTTGGTTTTTTACTGGATCCTAACCCCAAATAATACACCACTCTAACATAACAACAAAAGGATCGTTAACGATAATCAACAGTTCATTCCAATATAATATTTGACGTTTATACAAAATTTTAAGTAGTTTTTTCATAATAATTTTTTAACATTTCACTAGGCGGCCATTTTGTTTTGCCATATTGAATTTTTACCGAAATATTACCAGATCATCCTCATATGACTCTTAATTTTTGGTCAAAATTTTAAGTCACTCCAGTTAGTCTTTAAATTAAGCTGCGAACTAACAGACAGACAGACAGACAGACCGGCTGACGGACCGACGGAATTGATAAAACGAATTGTTTGGCATCTAGAGACGCTAAAACCTAGAAATGTGTAAAACCTGAGGGTGATTTTTTCACGATTACAAACAATTTATTTGACGGCCATTTTGTTCGGCCATCTTGAGTTAGTACCACAATTTTACTAGTTGATTCCTTGAAACCATTAAGCAGTTTTTCAGGCTTAATTTTTAAATATTTTATTAAGCCATCTTGGATTCGTACCAAAATGTTACCAGTTGATTCCAACATACTACATGATGAAAATTTGAGATAAGTTGGAAGAGTAGTATTTTAATAATCATTTTTTTTACATTTCACTAGGCAGCCATTTTTTCTCGCCATATTGGATATTTACCAAAATATTACCAGGTCATCCCCATATGAACCTTAATTTTTGACCAAAATTTTAAGTCAATCGGGTAAGTAGTCTTTAAGACAGACAGACCGACAGACGGACCAACGAAATTGATAAAACATATTTTTTGCCATCTAGGGGCGCTGAAATGTAAAGATGTGTAAAACCTGAGAGGATGATTTTTTCAAGATTACAAACATTTTACTTGGCCGCCATTTTGTTCGGCCATCTTGAATTAGTACCACTATTTCACTAGTTGATCCCTATACCACAATTAGTTATGGCACACAATTTTAAATCAAACCATAAAGCAGTTTTTCGAGGCTCAATTTTCAAATATTTTACTAAGCCGCCATTTTGTTCCGCCATCTTAGATTCGTACCAAAATGTTATCAGTTAATTTCAACATAATACTAGATGTTTTTGTAAAATTTGAGGTAAATTGGATGAGTAGTTTTCTAATAATATTTTTTTAAACATTTCACTAGGCCGCCATTTCGTTTCGCCATATTAGATTTTTACCAAAATGTTACCAGGTGATCCCCATATAACCCTTAATTTTTGACCAACATTTGAAGTCAATGGGGTAAGTAGTTTTTAAGCTATGCCACGAACTGACAAACAGTCAGACAGAGGGAATTGAGTTAACGTGTTTTTCGTGAAGCGCGAAGATCTGAAAAAAATCTCGGAGAGTGATTTTTTCACGATTACAATATTTCCATTTTACGAGAGAATTTAAATTTTAAAATGGTTAAAAACATTACTGAATAAACATCACTCAAAAAACATTATGTTTTAAACAAACAACGATCATAAAAATAAAATTAAAATTATACATAGTACGTACCTCGGAAACATGTCAGTTTTACGAATATTTTGAGACAGCAATAATTTCGACAGGCCTGGAAGTTTGATAGATAAAAACGAGACAATTTTTTCTTTTTTTTTTTAATTATATTTACTTAGATTTTTATTGCTATTACTGAAATATACAGGGTTTTATGTATAGAGTGGTTTATTTATATTTAGATTAATTTACTTAGATATCAGATTATGATAAATTTGGCTTAAGTTATTATTATTATACTGGAAATAATTATTACAGATGAGGACAAAAGATTATCAACAGTTTGATGGTTGCGCTATAGGTTCTCCTATATCTCCCAAAAAAGTTCATATGAGTGACAACACAATACTTAGACAGTCGATTAAACGGCCACAAATACACAAAAAATGCGTCTACTGCACTCCACAAATACGAACATTCAGAAAAACACGAATTCGATTTTAAACAAACCAAAATTTTAGAGCAAGAAACTAATTATCGAAAACTCACAATAAAAGAAATAATACAAATTAAAAAGGAGAAAGGCCGGCAACGATAGAAAAGACAAGCCAACATTATAATAATCTGATATCTAATAAAATTAATCTCAATATAAATAAACCATTCCTTACATAAACCCTGTACATTTCGGTAATAGCGTAAACCCAAACTCGGTATAGCAATAAAAATCTAAGTAAATATAATAAAAAAAAAAAAATTGTCTTGTTTTTCTCTACCAGAATTCCAGACCTGTGGAAATTATTGTTATATCAAAACATTCGTAAAACTGACATGATTCCAAGGTGTGTAGTATATATAATATTAATTTTGTTTTAAATGTATTTTCGTTTTTATGATCATTGTTTGGTTAAAATGAAATGTTTTTTGAGTGATGTTTTTTCAGTAATGTTTCTAACCATTTTAAAATTTAAATATTAACTATGCATGTTTTTTTTTGTAGAAAATAAATATCTTGAGAAAGCTCAATATAATGAGCGAAACGTCGATTGAATTATAGTTTTACTTCTCAGTGAGTTAACCTATGCCTCAGAAAATAATTAACAAAATATGTATAAATGATTATAACTTAAACCCGTTTTTATGAGAGTCGGAAATGAAATATTTTCAAGAGTAAACTTCCTGTCGAAACAAGGCGCCGGATTTAATACGGGGTGGATTGTGCTAAACCTTTCCATCATCAAGACTCATTCCACAGATCAAGGAAAACAATATTGGCGG